>CM032799.1:19570780-19588280 GCA_019155185.1 Beaufortia kweichowensis
ATATGTAGTAGGATGAACGCTTATCATCCTGCTTTTGTAGTGGAGAGTTAAAACAGTGGGAGGGTACCAGGTAGTATAAAAGGGAAGTGTTCTTGTTGATTGGCGTCATTCTTGTTGGGCGGTTGACGTCATCGGCGATACCCGCGGTTTGGATTTCCTGCAGCTGACTTTGGGCGGCGTTAGCGGTTGTGTGGTCGACGGCTGGGACCTGTGCGACAGTATTGATATTAACGTGATAGCGGCGATGTTTGATTGTGGACATCAGGGGCGTGTGTTCCTTCTGCGGTTATGCATTAAGCTCTCCCGTGATTTTCTCTCCGGTGTTTTTGTCTCGGTGGTTATTTACTGATAGGTGTGCCTGTACCAATCTGTATGGATTTGGGGAGTAGTGAAGTAAAGCTTTATTCATGGGCTTCTAATCAGAGTGGGCTCTAGCTCTGTCTCAGGATTGTGGTTCTTTCCTCTCTGCGGTTGCACCCTAATTAAGCCAGCTAATCTTGAGGAGTCTTGCCGTTCACGTTTTCATTACTATTTTGTTTCATTTAGTTATAAATTTAGTATTTAGTTCTTTTTGAGTCGTTCTGTTTGTTTCTTTGATAGGGTTTTCTTTTTTTGTGTTTCGTTTCATTGGTTATTTTTTATTAAGTGCAAACTTTGTTAACATTTGTGTGAATTATTGTTACTTTGAATCATTGCTGTTCTTTTTGTAGATGCTGTGTTTGTTTTTATTGTTTGTTAAGGAAATGTGTGAAGCCATTATTGTCATGGCTGATGTGTTAAACCTCCATAGGGGTTGATTGAATATGGCCATTGTGGTTTAATAATTATTTGATCTAGAGTACCCTGTTTAAACCATCTTATTGGCTTTTGTTATAAATTGTTTTGGTTTCTTATTTTTCGAAGTGTCTGTTTGGTACTGAACTCTAGTGGTTTCCACGGAGTTATTGTGCTTTTAGTTCATGTCTTTTCTTTTGGCAGGGCCTGGGCATCAGGTGGAAGGCTAACTCCGCGATTGGTGGTGGTATTTCTCTCACTGTGTGACATACTAAGCACTTGTGAGTATGTGTGCTGTGACTGCTGTGATCTCTTGGATGTATGTGGATTTCACTAGAGTTTGATGCCAGTTTTGTATTGGTTGGTAAAGCCCTAGACCCCTTACCTCAGGTAATATCTGCAAATTCTGGCTCATTGCCATTCCTACATAATGTTTTAATAATTGTCTTTATGCGTATTTACTCTCTGAATGTTTACATGATCATTGTTTTATATATAATCTCATTCAGGTAATGTTTTCCTTCCTCTTTTAATGTGACTGGTTGCTGTGTCGAGTTATGCGCAAAATCTCGTCTGTAATAAAGTATTTTTATATTATAAATTCGAGTGTCTCTAGCCCCATTAGCATCGCGAATCTGTGAATTGCCTTTGATGTGCTTTTGAGATCCTTGGGTGAAAGTCCCAAGGTGAAACGTGAATCAGCTCTCGTGGTTAGAATATAGTGTATTCATTACGGTGGAAGTTCTTTTGCCTCATATGCACACATGTTTACAACCCCCAGCGCCCGCGACATATAGTAGGGGTGGGAAAAAAATCGATGCATCGGGATTCTTTCTCTAACGATTCTATGCCAGAACTTGTTCATCCCTGAATATAACTTTGTTAAAATAAAAGCAATTCAGTACAGATAATAATAGCGGCGTAATAGTTATCGCGTATTTGGCGTGCTGTCGAGGAGGGCCCGGCTTCGGCGCATGCCGAACAGAAGCTGCTCCCCCGCGGAAAGGTACCGTTGGCGTAGGGGTGGAGGAGGGATGCCGAAAGCGCTAGAAGAACGAAGGTAAGGCTGCTTGATTATTTTATAGAGGTTCTCTCTTGGCGCTGATAGGGCAGGCAGCTGTGATTACTAATGATGAATTGTCGGTTCAATTATCTGTCGTGCTCCTCGAGGGGTAGTTAATCAAACTTCACTAAAATTAAACTTCAAGATGGGAATACTGTCAAAGAGATTCTAACTATAAACAAAAAGCATAAAAACTAAAGCATAAAAATTATATGAAGAATCGTTTTGGAATCGGATCGTGAGTCCCAGAATCGGAATCGGATCGCGTAGTACCTAAAGATTCCCACCCCTAATATATATATTTATATACACTGCTGCGCTCAAGTTTGGGATCTTTCTTATGCTCATCAAGGTTGTGTTCATTTGATCAAAACTACAGAAAATATTATTACGATGTAAAACAATGTTTTTTCTATATTAATATACATCAAAATTCAATTTATACCCGTAATTAAACTTGAACTTTCAGAATCATCACTCCAGTCTTCAGTGTCACATGATCATTCAAATATTCTGATTTATTATCAGTGCTGGAGAGAGTAGTTTTATTATTGTTTAGCAGCTATCACTAGTCACTTAGTGTACAGTTGTCATTTTTTACTATTTTAACGTAACTAAGGCTAGAATGGCCATGATGTTTCATCTCAGAAGCAGCATTTAGGTAGATTTGAGGTGTCTTGAATGCATTTGTCCTGCAATTACAACTGCATAAATAATGCTAACGAATGTATAAATTAATATTATTAAAAAAAGTTGAGTATTAAAAAATAAAGTGACTTTTTTAATGCAACTGATTCTTCTACATAAAAGCAAAAGCAGTTGGCAGCAAGTTTATTTTCTCATTCATTCAGATTCGTTCAGTAATGTAATACTGCTATTCGTTTCCAACGGGCAACAGTATTACTGTATTATAGTCCGTGTGCTCAAGTAAACACCGTTTGAAGATGAAAACATGCTGACAACACTCATGACAGACACAACAAACAGTAAAGTTTGCCCTCAAGTGGCTGTGAGAGGATAAAGCAATGAGCTTTACAGTCAACTTACAACAGCTCAGGCAAACCATTTATGAATGATGCAAATCTCACACACTTGACCACCAACAATCCCCCGCCATAGCAAGAACGTTTAAGTGCTCGCTGATCTCAGTTATTTACTGATGCAATATAAGTTGACATCAGAACTGTTTAGTGGAAGTATTAAAATACAAAAAGTTCTGGAAAGTTAATTTCTGACAAAATGATCCTGGTTTTTACAGAAGATATATGCAGACTGAGTGTCTTGGCTTCTTCTGAAAGATAGATCTCAGGCTGTGTCTGGAACTTGTTGCCTTATCAGTCAATGACTTTGGAGGCAGTGATGGCATCACTGGGAATCACTTCAGGACATGTTTTATAAGCAGCATAACAAAATAATACTTCACTTTGATAGTAATGCAATCAGTAAAAATCAATTGAAATTAAAAGTAAAACATTTTTTCAATCTTAACCAATCACGTTCACAGTGGGCACATATGCACAGGATTGTGGGACATGAAGGCAGTGAATGATACGTCTATGCTGCCTTCAAAGACCAATCAGATGAAGGTATCTCAGGAGACAGGAAGTGAAGCAAATATTGGATTTAGACATGCCTTCCTATCTTGGAATGGTGCCTCAGAAGAAAGTGTTTCAGAGCTTGCAGACGCAGCCTGAACATCCCAACAGATGATCTGGTTTGTGTGTGTGAGGAGTTAAAACACAGCTCGAGTCAAGAGACTGACCACAATTAAACAGCTCGGTTACGACGAGGAAGAGGATCCAAATGCAGTTTGAGGCATTTCATAAACCACAGTGACCCAGATGCAACAACAGCGGACTAAACCCAGGGCACAAAATCCAACAACAGAACTGACACACAAGGGCTATTTATACATGGGATAACAAGACAAGACAAGGCAAAGGATTATGGGAAATGTAGTCCGACTTGATCATTACGAGCTCATTTCAAAAGGCTGCAAATAAAGCGATATATAAAAGAAAAAGTGTTTGTTGAGGCATTTTTGTTTAAAAAATACATAACTTGCTAGTGAGTTAGCCATTTAATGATTCGCAGAATAAAAAACAAACCCAAAGACTTCATATTTATAACAGTGAAATGAGCTTGCTGATTTAACTACATAGGGAAAGACAGATTGATAAAATATGAATGATAATATTTGATATTAGGGATAATGTTAATATTATTATCATTGTTGTTATTGTCTGGTCATTTCTTAGTCATTTAAATGATTGATCATTAAATATAATATAGTTGTAGTTTAAAGAGAGCTTTAGGACTTTTTTTTATCGAGTAAGTCATTGCATATACCCACCTCTAAATCCACTCTGATGCACATCATTCAGTAGTGTAAATGAATGAATTAGCCACAACCATGTGTGGGTATCATAGGTACATTTTTTCTTTGGGGTTTACACAACATATGCAGTTAGTAAATGAATAAAAAAGCATTAATTATTCTTTTTAGCCAAACTAAATACCTGTCAACAATTCAAAATCCTGTTGTGTGAAATGAGTTTGGACTAAAAAATACATTAGTGATGACCCACAGCCAATGACAGAGCACGATACAGGCCAGCGGGCAGTTCTGGAAACAGTTATAGACCAGAATATCAGCACTATCTTATTTCAAATTCAAAGGTACTGGCATGATTGCCAAATCATTATACAAGTTATAAAAGTTTACATTTTAAACAGAGGCAGGGAGTGAGAAAAGCTCAGTACAGATCAAAGCAACTGTGTCTATGATGACCAGAACTAGAAACGCCTTCTACTGACATCATGAAGAGAGAAGAGCGACACCCAGAGACAAAGTCTGTGACAGTGCTCATGCACCTTGACAATCAGTTGCATGAACTTTCAATCCAAAAGCAAATGAAGAATCCAAAAAGTTCGACCAAGAGTGAATGTCCAGCTGTGAATGAACCCCAGAATTATGACCCAGTACAATCAATCCAACAATATGTTTACAAAAACAATCCAGCACTTGATATTTTATATTTCAGGACTAGACACTTAACAAAAAGATTATTCAAGTGTGGGTAAACTTTTTTTCCTATTGCATTTGCATTACATCTACATGTGAAATGGTCCGAGCAGAGGGCGGTCAGGGGGTTATTGAGGTTTAAAGACCCGGGATGGGAGTGGGGTAACTGGGATTCCCTCTCCCGTCAATGCTTTCAGGTTTGGCACTGTCCTTCCAACCGTCTATTTCAGGTGTATTTACTGATTTATTTTTCACTAACCGATGTTTTTGTCCGCTCATTTCTGAGAATGTAGAAACCATAAATATGATTTAAAACTAGTGTTGATCTCAATGTCAACATGTCAACAAATGTCAACATTTTTCTAATGGACCAAATACATCTTTATCATTCAGCTTCAGCTTCAGTACAACGTTTGGAATGTTTGCTAACTTTTGTGCTACAAAAAAAAAAAGAAAATTAGTAAATGCACTTTCAGTTTTGAGATAATCTCTTATTATAACAGGGAGAAAATAACTAATAAATGTGTCTCAGCTGAGAATCCAGTTAGATTTTTTAGCTGCTTTCATATGCCTTCTAAATTGTAGATCTACAACTTATTTATTTATGTTTATTTACTGTATACAATCAAAAAATTGGGAAAAGTAATGAATCAGACTGAGATAGTAGTTCTGTTAAATTTATTTGGTTTTATAATATAAATCTTCTTACTGTTGTTATTATTTAAGATGTAATTTATTTATTTGGCTGTGTAAAATGTTATGTAAACTCACCTGTTACGTCAGTGCCAATCCTGGGGAAGAACGCTGGTGACATGAGAAGGTTCAGAAAGGAGAGAGACAGAGAGAGAGAGAGAGAGAGAGAGAGAGAGAGAGAGAGAGAGAGAGAGAGAGAGAGAGAGAGAGAGAGAGACAGAGAGAAGAGACAGACAGAGAGAGAGAGACAGACAGAGAGAGAGAGAGAGAGAGAGAGAGACAGACAGACAGAGAGAGAGAGAGAGAGAGGAGATTGATTTTGATTTTTACAAAGCTTTAATAACAGTAACAAAATTACACTACAATTAAACACATTTCATTTTACACCAAAAGCTCAAATCACATAAATGTAAAAACCACATCAGCCTCAAATAAACAACACAAAACATTATTACAGCACCAAATACCTTCAAAGGTGTCAAGATCATTTACATACTTATAATAATTAAAATCTGTCAAAATCCTTGCTTGTACCATATTTGCAAATAGAACAACTACATTCTGTTCCAAGTTGTATTCCACCTTCTTCTTCCTACTCACATAAACAGCTAGCTTGGCTTGACCTATTACAAAATTCAGCAATTGACAAATAAATTTCCTTTTTTTCTTACATATTTAAAACCAAAATGAACATTTCAAAGAAAAGTCTAAGCTACAACTTGTAAAAATATTCTTCAACAGCAAAAACAAAGGTTCCAATCTAGCACATTTTGCAAAAGCATGGAAGACGGTTTCTCTTTCATTGCAAAAAGGGCATTCAGCACCAATCTCTGGATTCAACACTGAAATAAAGGAATTGACTGCAATGCGCACCATAAAAGAATCCTCCACTGCAAGTCACCTACCCTTTTGACCAATGGTGGTTTATACAGTGCCCTCCATTCAGGGTTTTCACATCAAACCAAAAAACCGCGCCATGGTGTGTCAACCCTCTTATCTAACATTCTTTTAAAGCTGACCACACAATACTTATACAGTGTTTTCGAGAAACATGACAAAAACTCCACAAAACCAGATTCAACATTCTCAATGACACTCCCAGAAAACCCTCCAAATTTACTGCAAAAACAAATAAGGGAAAAGAGTCCACTGGATTTGGCTTTCCAAGGCCATCCACGAAGGCTGTACAGCAACGACCATTCCGTCGCTTTAAGGGTGTTCTTCCATTTTTTAGCAGCTGTGCACCTAGACGAATGGACCTGAAACCCAACCCGTTGAGCAATCAGCTTTCTCTTTTTCAAGTCAAATCCGCCACCTCCAGTAGCTGTCCCAAGGTGAAGACTTTGTTGTCGATGAGTGCCTTGTTCAGTCCTGGAAATATCCATCCACAGATAAGTCCAGCCGACCCCCATGAATCAAAGGTTCCTCCAAGAGCCGAAATGCGAGACTACGGATCCTCCGTTTGCTTAAAACAAAAAGCCCCATACCTTAAAAATGTTCTTATAGAAAACCGGCAAGCCAGATGTGTGTTCAGTTTCCTTGAGTCCAACAGAAAAAGTGTCTTATCCAATCCCAAATTCTCCAGCTTGTGTAAAATCGCATAAGCAACAGCACACCATTTTGAATCAACTGACCCAACTAATAGCTTTTGGATATGCTGCAACTGAAAGGTTGCTATCCTGCTTGTAGATGTATTACTCCTTGTCCACCTTCTTCCTTAGGCAGGAATAACATACTCTCGCGGAACCCAGTGCAGCTTATCCCAGAAAAAGTCTACTAAAGTAGCCTGGATTTTTATCTAACAGAGAGAGGAGGTCAACACATGCAAATTTGTGCCCTAGCGTGGATGCAACTAAATTATTAATAATTAAAATCTCACGGCCTATGCGACATTTTGGTGATAGACATTTCCACTTTTCCAGAGAAGCCTTTCAATTTTTTCAAAGACCCTTCCCAATTCTTTTGCACTATTAAATCCTCACCCAAGAACACACCTAGATACTTAAAACCTGATGTTTTCCATACTAAGCCCTCTGGAAGTTTTGGTTTGCCCTCCATCCATTTACCCATTAATACAGCTTCACTTTTTTCCAGTTTACACATGCAGAAGATACACTTTTAAAGGACGAAAGTATTTCTGACAAAAACATGTATGTCCCTTTGACTACTAATTATCACTATCACATCATCAGCATAAGCTGACAATATAAGATTCTCCTTGCAATTTGGAAAGCACATACCGTGTAATTTCACTCTTATTTGTTGTAAAAGTGGTTCAATAAGCTAGAGAATAGAGCATCCCAGATAATGAACACCCCTGTCTAACACCTCTAAAACTTTGAAAGGAGCACATAAACCACCATTGATCTTAAGAATACTCTCCACGCCACTATAAAGAACTTTAATATATTCCACAAACTTTTTGCAAAACCCAAACGACTTTAAAACTTTCCAAAGGTAACAGTGTTCCACACGATCAAATGCTTTTCCTGGTCTAACGAAATTAGAGACACAATCTAGTTGAAGCATCTTGGAGACCTCAAAACATCGAATCAAAGAAACATTGTCGAATATCGACCTACCAGGAACACAGTAGGTCTGGTCAGGATGGATGACATACTTCATTACCCCTGCTAGCCGGTTTGCCAGGACTTTGGAGAATAGCTTGTAGTCTGTGCAAAGTAGTGATACGGGTCGCCAACACTTGATGTCCGTGAGATCACCTTTCTTGGGCAGGAGGGTTAAAACTGCTCTGCGGCAGCTCAGAGGCAGCTGACCTTCAGCCAAGCTTTCGTTTAAAACCTCCAACAGATCCTCTCTCAGTTCAGCCCAGAAAGACTTATACAGGTCCACTGGCAGCCCATCGATTCCCAGGGCTTTTCCGGACTCCATACCATAGGGGCCTTACACAGCTCCTCCTCACTCAACGCACCTGAGATTTCCGCATTTGTTTCCTCTGGTACCTGAGGTAGATCATCAAAGAACTCACTTCTGCCCTCGTATCCTGCTCCAAGTTCAGTTGTGTACAATTTTTCATAGAAGCTAACTGCTCTCCTACGAATTTTTGCAGGTTCTGTTAAAAAAAGTCCAGATTCAGAAGCGCAAAGGCATGAATGGCCCTGCTCTGACCATTTTTCCTCTCTAAGCTAAAAAAGAGGTACCTGGAAGGAGCATCCATCTGATTCACACTCTGGAACCGTGATCTGACCAGAGCTCCTTGTGCTTTAAAACCCAGCAGATCAGCCAATTGTGCCTTTTATTTGCAAAGAATCAAAATAATTCTGAGCACCAGTTAACTCAGCCAATTCTTGCAATTTTAAAATGCTCGGCCTCCAAGGTGTTCATAACAAAAGTGACCTCTCTAGTGGCGTTTTGAGTATACTGCATACAAAACTGTCTCATTTGAATTTACCAAAATCCCACCATTGTCGTAAAGAATTGAAAGAACACTTTGAGGGTTCTAAACTCACCCCAAAACGCCTCTTGAAGCATCTTTAAAAAAGTATCACTCAGCAGATTAACATTTAGTTTCCAATATGCACTCCTTGATTTAATGGAGTTTAAAAACACAAAACACTGCATCATACTGTGATCCGTAAAACCCAATGGGGTGATTAAGCATCTTTAACAATATTACGCTGGTGCCTAAAAACATAAAATCGATCCAACCTAGCCAGAGAGATCACACCATCCACGAACATGTGTCCATGTGTACTGTTTCTGTGTCCCATTAAACTGCCTCCAAATATCACATAACTCATGCGTCTTAACCAGTTTCATTAACCGATTTCAGTGAAGGCAGATGGGGCTCTATATGGTTTCTGTCCAACTGTGGCTGGCTGTACAATTAAAATCACCACCCAAAAATAAATATTCATCTGTACAGCAATTTTGTAAAACGGAACAAAGTGTATTTAAAACACCATTCTTTCCACAGTCGAGGTTGGGACATAGACACAAATAAACACAAAATACATTTTCAAACTTTGCTCTTACTTTTAAAAGCCTACCTTTAACAATCTCCTCAACCTGATACAAATTGTGGCGTAAAGTTTGTGGCAAATAAAATGGCAACCCCTCCACTAAGTGAGGGTATTGTGACTTAACACAGAGACTCCATTCCATTCCTCTACCCAATCTGCCGCATTCCTCTCGTCACTGTGGGTTTCTTGCAACATGGCAACATCCACTTTTTTGTGTGATCACCTCAAACACTTCAGCCCTTTCTTAATGTCCCTTAACCCATTAACATTTAATGTTGCAATATTCACCTCACACATGCTTGAAAAGATAAAAAAATTAAACAAACATAGCAAAAGTACACCCACACTCATTGCATGCATGGTCACAGTATTATGTTTTCTCACTGTTATCAATGGCATCACCAGACGAAAGTGTTCTCATTATCTTTTTTAATCGATATACCTCCTTTTTTGTAAACAAACTTTCCGACATAAAGTGCCTAGTTTTATCAATAAACTGCTTTATGTCGGGGATGTATTCGTTCGCGCACCCCTCTTTTATTCTTGGTAGCTTTAAGGAAACTTTTAATATCCTCCACCTCATAACTGCGTGTCGAGACATCACTCTGTGACAGACTAGCGCTAGAATCCGATGATTTACTACCGCTTTCCATTCCATCATCACAAAACACATCTTCCACATCAGCTTTCTTTGCTTTGACAACTTTAGGATCTCCAGCCTTTTTCCTTTTTGCTGGAACTTTAAACTGGCTCTGTTCGCCTCTGTTTCAGTGTTATCAGACCGCCCGTCAGACTGTGGGACATTAAGCGGCATCATTATCTTTTGCTTATCCGTCTCTATGGCGGGTTCAGCAGCTGAAGCCTCCACATTTACTGAAGCCTCCACATTTACTGAAGCCTCCACATTTTACTGAAGCCTCCACATTTACTGAAGCCTCCACATTTACTGAAGCCTCCGCGCATTTACTGAAACATCCACATTTACTGAATCATCCACATTAACTGAATCATCCACATTTACTGAATCATCCACATTAACTGAATCATCCGCATTTACTGAAACATCCGCATTAGCTGCACTATTTCCTCCGACTACAGTTTCAGGCGGGTTTCGTTGACCTGTCGCGGACCCACTGACGCCCTCCTTCTCCTTCACATTACTGACTTCAGTGTTTGATGGCCTGGCTTCACCTCCATCACCCATACTGGCATCGGCCTCTGTCCTGTTCTCCTTTGCTTTACCAGGACATGATCGCATTAAGTGACCCACCTCCCCACAGCCAAAACATTTCATTTTCTCCGTTGTGGCATAAATAACGTAATCACACTCCTCCACTTTAATGCGCAGTGACAGGTCAAGTTCATCGTCCTCTTTTAAAACCATGAAAAGAAAGCGTCTAAAAGACACCACATGTTTTAGCAGAGGGGATTTGCAGCCAGCGGGTATCATTTTGATGGGTGACACCAGTTTACCATAACGGGACATGATTCCCACTAGAGTCTCATTCTTAACGAAAGGCGGCACATTAGACAGGAACACTTTTTTTGACGGCATAGAAAGCGGGAGTACAGGAGTAAAGAGACCATCCACAACTATGCCAGTCTCAACCAAACCATTGGCCTTCTCGACTGAGCTTAGAAATACAACCGTTGCACTGTTCATCCTGGAGGCCGACATGATATGCTCATGCCCCACAACATCACCTATTGCTAGGCAACAGTCCTCCACACTCACCGCGGACGCCACCTTTACACCGTGACGCCGCGTGAGTTTTTGAGTTTTTCACAACAACTTTATTTAGTCATAAAAAAGAACTTCACATTATAAATTTAAAATTATAATCACATTTTCAACACTCTTATTTCAACATTCTTGTTTCCACCTTTTCTAATACATTCAATAATTATTCCAATACCAAATTAAAAATCAGCATTCCATCCACAATTGTGCAAATAGCTTCCTTGTACCCCCATCTATACAAAAAACTTTCATAATCATTAATCAACTTATAAAATTTAAAATCAATCAGAACCCGACTTTTCACCAAGTTTTTATAAACCATCTCAACTTCTTGCCCATCTCTACCTTCTATCTTCAATTTTCTTGTAATATATATAGCTCTTTTAGCTTGTCCAATCAAGAAATTTAACAACTGACCTTTACTTTTTTGGGCTGCTCTATAACATGGACCAAAAATGAAGCTCTGGAAAGAGAATTTTTCATCAAAATTAAAAAACATTAAATTAAATTATACTAAACAAATTCCTCAGTCTCAGACATTCTAAAAAGCAGTGAAAAATCGTTTCCCTTATTTCACAGAAAGGACACACATCAGACACATTAGAATTAATAATATTCACAAATGCGTTAACAGCAACTGTGCCATGCAGTATTTTCCACTGAAGATCACCTATACACTTTTCTAATGGTGGTTTATAAAAAATTCTCCAAACAGGTTTTACATGATCTTCTAACCCCAATTTTTCTCTCCACACTGTATCCTTTCGTTCTTTGAAATTGCTTTTATTTAAAACCTTTACACAACATTTATATAACACTTTGCTTTGAACATCTTGAAAATGCAGATTCTCCAGACTTTCCAATTCCAAAAGACCCATTTAAACCTTTTAAATCAGGAGTAATTAAAATTTTGGGAAATGGATCTGAATTAGTAGGAACCACTTTTCCATTATAGTACTCTTTTAACATAAATTTTTCTTCTGCTGTCAATTTTGCATTAACAGATCTAACACTCTTTCAACCTGTCTCACAGATTGAATTCCCAACTGAGATGCCACAGCTTGAGTATTACATAGCTCTGGGCCACCAATGTCCATCAAATCATGCAACTTTAAAACTTTCGATGAACAAAAGATTTGTGATAGTCCTGGTGTGGCTTCACAAGCCACATCAACCTCGCTCCATGAACAAGAGGTTCTTGAGCATAGCCAGTATAGAGATGTTGTGTCTTGCCTCCATTTTTTAAATAATTGCCAAACATTAAAAGTCCTTTGTAGAATTGTGTCGACAAGGATGTATTAAGCTGTAATTTGCTGAAGTCTGTTAAAAGAGTACAGAATTCAAGTTCAGTCCACTCACTTTGTTAAAAATAATATCAGCCACTTTCCTCCAGACTAAATCCGTTGGTCCTGTCAAGTATCTCTGAACAAATAGCAAGCGAAAAGCTGCTCTTCTGCTGGCCAGATGGTACAAGTCCTTGTCCACCCTTCTCCGTGGGCAGAAAGAGTATGCTTGGCTGGGATATCCAGTGAAATCCATTCCAGAAAAATCTATTATACAGGCTTGTAATTTTTGCCAAAAAGCCGGCTGGGAGGATCAACACAAGTCAAACGGTGCCATAACATTGAAGCCACCAAATTATTAATAATTATTACTCTACCTCTAAATGACATTCTCGGTAAAATCCACTTCCATTTTTCTAATTTTCCTTTTCCTTTTTCTAAAACACCTTCCCAGTTTTTTTGTAGCACAGAATCGCTCCCAATATAAACTCCCAGATATTTTATCCCATCATTTTTCCAGGACAAACCCCCTGGTAGTTTGGGAGGATCACATCAAGGCTTCACTTTTTGACCAATGAGAGAGAGAGAGAGAGAGAGAGAGAGAGACAGAGAGAGAGAGAGAGAGAGAGAGAGAGAGAGAGAGAGAGAGAGAGAGAGAGAGAGAGAGAGAGAGAGAGAGAGAGAGAGAGAGAGAGAGACAGACAGAGACTTTGACTTTTAACTTACTTTATTAACACATCCAGAGAAACACACTACATTATAGGCCAATCATATCATTTCCCAACATGTTCAGGAAATATGAAAAGAAAAGACAAAAAAAAAGAAGGAAGAAACAAACAAAAAATAAAAATAAAGGAAAAACAAAAAATAAATAAATAAAACCAACATGTACACAAATAACAACCCAAGAGAAGATTCAAAATTCCAAGCAAACATCACCAATTAAACATTATTTCCCCATCTTCACCAAGTAACAATAAAGCTCTATTTACACACCATTTAAACTCAAATTCGAGCAAGTTATCGGTCATTTGAAAGAAACGGTGCTCCATTCTTATCCCGGATTCCACTAATGCAGTAAATAACTGAAGGAGCTCTACATTGTGGCCATCAGCAGCCATTCTGCATGACTAGCTAATTTGGCTTGACCAATCATAAAATTAGCTACAGTGCACCGCTGCCTGTGTGCTCTGGAGTATTTACATCCAAGGATAAAAAGTGTATTATTAAAATCAAACCCCAAGTCCCCAAGTAACCTTCCAAGCAATGTGAAAAGTGGGACCAGCCTAAAGCACTCAGTAAAAACATGAAAAACAGATTCTGGTAAAGAACAAAAAAAACAAGATGAAGTAACATTTAAATTGAATTTGGAAACATGAGAGTTAGAGGGCAGTGCAGACTGTAATAGCCTCCACTGCAAATCACCAGATCGTTTGGGCAGGGGACCCTTGTAAAAGAGCCTCCAAGAGGGAGAGAGCTCAGTTGGAGCTTTTAGAAATTCTCTCCATTTCGTATCAACCCTGTCTTTGATGTGCTCAAAATGACCTATTTTGACACATATCTGGTAGAGGTCTTTCTTTCCAGCCTTCTGAAAATCAACCACTTTTAGGTTGTTAAAAGTAAGCAGTTTTCCATTCCGATCGTCCTCCGAACAACACTTGGGAGACACAAATAGCTTGGGAAAAGAGACTCTAGAAGAACCTCCTGCCATAAAACAGTTTACAAACATGAGGAGGGTGGAGGGTAGGGCTGTCTTTAGCTCCCTTATGAGCCGTTCTACTGTCCTGATTGATCTAAACCCAACCTGCTTGCAAACGTCCCTCATTGGCCTCCATGATTTAGAGGCTGAATCGATCAAGTCTGAAACTTTGGTCAGTCCTTTTTCCATAAAGGCTTTAACAGTTGGGTCAGATGCACAGATATGGACGTTTAAAAATGGGTTATAAAACAGTGGTTCTTCAAGACCAAAATGATTGACCTCATGTCTAGTCAGATTAAAATTTGACCAGGCATTTAACACAGAAGAATAAAAATTACCACCAAATAAAAACTTTTTATCATAAAAGGGCATTAAAAATAGCTGCCTATCAAGACATAACCCACCAAAAGTTCTGAGCAGTGCCAGACCAAACGCCACCCATGGCCTAAATTCTACAGGGTAAAAGTAGCACTTGCGCAGTTTGTAACCTCATAGCTTTTGCCTTGGATTCCAAATCAATCAGTCCTTGCCCTCCTTCTATCACTGGCAAATAAAGATTAGCAGGGGAAGCCAATGATACCCACCCCAGAAAAATCAACAAAAGGTCTTCTGTAAACGTTGTGTCAAGTCTTTTGGTGGGTCTAGCACATTTAAACGATGCCATAACATTGAAGCAGTAAAGTTATTGACAATAAGTACTCTCCCCTATATGATAATTGAGGCAGAAGCCATTTCCATCTTTGTAAGCGTCCTGAAACTTTCTCAAAAGATTCCGTCCCAATTCTTTTGAATATACTGGTCAGAACCAAGAAAAACTCCCAACACTTTAAAACCCCTCCATGCTCCAAGAACAGTTCTGAGGAAGCGAAGGAGGACCACTATTCTCCCAATCACCCATTAAAAAGCTGAACTTTTTGCCAATTTATTCGAGAGGAGGAGGCCTTTGATAAACCTCTAAACATTCATTCAGGCTCACAACATCCTGGGCAGATCTAATGATAAGTGTAACATCATCGGCATAAGCACTTAATCTAACAGTTATTGGGCCTGAGGTGGAAGGATGCACTGCTGATATGCCACCCAGCTTGTTTCTCAGTACAACCAAAAGCGGTTCAATTGCAATGGCATACAAAATGCCTGAAAGACCACACCCCTGCCGTATGCCTCTGCTTACACTAAATGGTCTTGTAAGAGAACCATTGATTTTTAACATGCTATATGTGTCAGTGTACAGTAATTTAACATAAGCAATAAGAGATGGGTCAAAACCAAATGCCTCAAGGCATTTGAAAAGAAAACTGTGATCAACTCGATCAAAGGCTTTTTCCTGGTCCAAAGAAACAAAACCAATATCCAGCTTATGTGCCCTGGCAAGGGAAATCAAATCCCGAATCAGAAAAAGATTATCAAAAATAGACCGTTCTGGAATGCAATATGATTGATCAGCATGAATTACCGAAGAGATGTACAATTACAATTTAGACTTTGAGAGAATTTTGTAGTCAACCCCGAGTAAAGAGACTGGACGCCAGCATCTAATATCTTCAAGATCACCCTTTTTAGGTAAGAGGGTGATCACAGCTCTTCGCAGGCTCATTGGCAGTGTGTACCTCTTTTAAATACTTTCCGTAACAACAGCAAACAAGTCTTCTCCAATAACGTGCCAAAAACATTTGTAAAAATCTGCACTAAGTCCATCTAGGCCTGGAGCCTTGCCAGAGGTCAGTTCTTGAACAGCTGCAGATAATTCCTCAAAAGACAAAAGTTTATCAAGCTCAGATTTATATTCCTTTGGAAGTTGTGGTAAATCCTCTAGGAGAAGATCGGCCATGACCTCATCGCAGGGTTCAGCACTGTAAAGATCCTCGTAAAAAGACAGGGCATAGGATATAATTCCATGATTATCCGTGACCCTTCTCCCCTCCGGAAGTTTCAAACAGCCTAAAACTTTCCTTTCTGCAGTCTTCTTTTCAGGTTAAAGAAAAAAGATGTGGAGCATCCATATTATTGTAAGTTAAAAAATCTTGCACGGACAAGTGCCTCCTGGGCTCTGTCCTCCAGTAAATTGCTCAATGATAATTTGTTTGCGCTCTAGAGTGTCAATGGAATCAGTACTATCTCCTTCAAAATTAAGTTGAAGTATTTCCTGTTCTAGTTGAGCCATCTTACTCTCCAAAAAGCTTTTTGTTGTATGTTGAGTAGTCCTGGCAAAACAGTTTAATTTGGATCTTACCGATATCCCACCACTGGCTCAGAGACTTGTACTGGTTTTCTCTCTCTCTCCACACCTCCCAGAAATAATTGAAAGAGTGCACAAAGTTGTGATCTAATAATAATCTATTATTGAACTTCCAATAGGAGTGTTTAAAAGTGTTCTTTACAGTGACATCAATGGATAAAAAGTGGTGATCAGACAAAGCAGCAGGGAAAAAACCACTATTAAAATATTTATCTCTTGCACTTTTCTGTACATAGATCCTATCCAACCTGGCCCCAGATACCCTATTAGAGTTCATTTTTAACCATGTATATTGCCTTACTTGTGGAAATATTTCTCTCCAAACATCTACCAGATTGTGATAATTAATCAAAGAATGAAGTGCATCCACTGATTGACTATGAGGTTCATCGTGGTTTCTGTCTTTGGTGTGATCTAGAGTGCAATTAAAATCTCCAGCTAAAACAATAGTCCTATCGTGAGGCACATCACATAGAGCATTTTCTAGTTTCTTAAAAGAAAGTAACTGCGTTCTGACCCAATGTTGGGATGCGTACTACATTAATAAAAGAGAAATCAATGTCATGAATAGTTACATCGACTCTAAGCAAACGCCCTGCAACCAGTTCATACGTGCTTACAGGCTGCTCTTTATGTTCAGGTGCTAGCAAAATAGCGACCCCTGCACTGACACTAGACCCATGACTTAAGATAGCCTGACCTTTCCATTCACTCCACCATTGAATCTGATTATTTACATCTGTATGTGTTTCCTGTAGAAAAGCCACACTGGTGCTCTTCATTGTGATAAAATCAAAAACACTAGTTCTTTTACCGCATCACCGACACCCATTAATGTTAAATGAACTGATTCTCAAAGGTGCCATAAGGATGAATAAAAGAAAACCACTCCATAATACTAGTCCACAAAGAGTATTTAGAAAAAAAACAACCTTTATTCATTTTTTACCTTGTGAGTTTAAAAGCTCCTAACATTGCTAAGAAGCTTTTGAGGCGGTAC
>CM032799.1:19593280-19601034 GCA_019155185.1 Beaufortia kweichowensis
GACCCACAACAAAAAATTTACATTTACACACATTTGACTTGAAAACCAAATTCTAAATGTTTGCATGGGAAATTACTGATATTTATCTAGTCAAATAGACAGCGAGACTTTGACTTTCAAGGTGTTTTTAACCTTATTTAAAGACTTTGGCTTAAATAAATGAGTTGTAAATCTATCATTAACAATTTTAAACTAAGCTAAAGGAAACAAATCTTTTTCTCTCTTGGTACAAAGATAAAAACACTCTTGGAAAATCTGAGAACAAAGAGATTTTATCAGGACAGTTTTATAAATTGATCCTATTTGAGATTGTTTCACTTCTTTGTTTTCACATCTCCTAACCTTGACTTAAGGCAGGGTTATTATTATTTATATATTATTTATTCTTTTTATTTCGACAGATAAACGTTCAAGGAGAAATCGTCGAATGTTTCTAACAAAAAGTAATTCACTATCCAGACTTTACACATCTTGATGCTAGTTGATTATAAAAAGCAAATGATTGTCAGTTTGTTTGGAGGGCATTCAAGAGATGCAGATGAGATTTTAGACAGAAAGTCAAATATGTTTACATCTACTCTGATCAATTGCTTTTCTTCTCAGAGAATTAGGCGTGAAGGCAAACCTGTGCAAACTGTGTAGACTCACGTCTATTTGAGTTAAAGAATTCACTGAAAAGCCTGATTTATTGACTCTTGATTAAATATACAGTAGCAGACCTTTATATAGAAATATATTTTTCAAGATTTAAATAAAACCTACTTTTCATTCCAGATGTCCTTGTTTTCAGTTTATTTACTGTAAGTCATTCTACAGAAATGTCCACTTTTGTTATGTCTTAAAATATACTTCTTTAAACTTAGAGCACATTATTAGATTACCTTTTGACTTTATGAATCCACATAAATAACAGCTTAATGATTTGGGAGGCACTGGTGTTATTAAACTTTTATTTCAAAATAAATGAATGTTTGTAACACCAAAGACACAACTCCAGGGACCACTACTTTCAGTATATATTTGATTAATTCTGCATTTTGTTTTCTATATGTCATTAACATTATATATTTGATAGTTATGAATACATTATTGTTTTTAAAATGGTAGAAAAAAACTGAAAATTTGACCTGAAAATAAAGCATGTTCCCTCTGTACATGGCTGTGAGGACGAGCAGTTTTGTGGTTCTTGGAATTCTATAGAATTCATTTAAAAACAAATATTGAGAACTTAAAGAAAAAATAAAAAAGCTTGAACCCAAAAAAGCATCTGGACCTGATGGTATATTAAACGAAATGATAAAACATACAAGCACTAACTTTCAACTAGCCATTTTAAAACTATTCAATGTGGTTCTGAGTGTCGGTCACTTCCCTGACATCTGGAATCACGGCTTGATAACACCCATATTTAAAAATGGAGATAAATACGATCCTAACAACTACAGAGGCATTTGTGTGAGCAGCAACCTGGGAAAATTATTCTGTAGTTTAATAAACGCCCGACTCTTAGACTTCATCACCACACATAATGTTCTAAGCCAAAGTCAAATAGGATTTTTACCAAATTACCGCACATCAGATCACATCTACACATTACACACTTTCATTGAAAAACATGTTAACCAAGATAAAGGTAAAATATACGCATGCTTTAAAAAAGCATTTGACTCAATTTGGCACCAAGGGCTATTTTACAAACTTATTGAAAGTGGCATAGGCGGTAAAACCTATGACCTTATCAAATCAATGTACACCGAAAGTAAATGCGGCATAAAAATCAGCACAAAACGTACAAGATATCTTTCCCAGGAGCGTGACGTGAGACAGGGTTGCTGTTTAAGCCCAACATTGTTTAACATTTATATCAATGAACTGGCAACCAGTCTGGAGCGATCATCAGCCCCTGGTCTCACCCTACACGACTCACAAATCAAATGTCTGCTCTATGCAGATGATCTGCTTCTGTTGTCTCCCACTGAACACGGCTTACAACAGAACCTGAATCTGCTAGAACAATACTGTCAGACCTGCGCCCTGACAGTAAACCTTAACAAAACTAACATTATGATCTTTCAGAAAAGACCCAGATCACAGGGAACACAACACACATTTACATTAGGCACTAACCAGATAACACACACGTTACACTACAACTACCTGGGTTTAAAAATCACATCCACAGGAAACTTTAACCCTGCTGTGAATGAACTGAGAGATAAAGCCCGCAGGGCCTTCTATGCCATTAAACGTCAATGTCCTATAGAGATCCCAACCAGAATTTGGCTGAAAATATTAGAATCAGTAATTGAGCCGATTGCTCTCTATGGAAGTGAGGTGTGGGGTCCGCTGACAAACCCAAATCAAGATTTAACCAAATGGGAAAAACACCCGATTGAGAGCCTGCATGCAGAACTCTGTAAAAATATATTACATGTGCACAGACACACAACACACAACGCATGCAAATATCCACTAATCATAAAAATACAAAAAAGAGCAATCAAATTCTGGAAACATCTGAAACTCAGTGACCCCCGCTCATATCATTATAAAGCCCTGAAATACCAAGAGATGAGCAAAGAAACCATCTGATCCAGAACTTCACTAACATCTACTGACAATCATCACACTGAAGATCTGAATCACAACAATACTGACAAAATTAAATTAAATCTAATTACAGCACAAATGAAAGAAAATTACATTAGTCATTGGAAACATCAAACACAACAACAAAGTAAAATGAAATGTTATTTGGCCCTCAATAGAGAGACTATCTGTACACAGTGTCAGATAAAAAACTGAGAGCCACGTTGATGAGATACAGACTCAGTGGACACAAGCTGACTATAGAGACGGGCAGACACAGAAAAACATGTTGTGTCAACACTGTGATCTGAACCAGATCGAGACAGAACTGCACATGAACTAACAGAATGCACAAAATATACAGACATTCGGACAGAGTTTTATGAGAAAATAAAGTGCATCCAGCACACGTTTGAAACTCTATGAAACGATGAGAAGCTGCCGTATCTGTTAGGAGAACACAAGGACTGCTGTGTGTTAGCAGCACAATATGTGTCTGTCTGTCATAACAAAAGAGAAAATACTTCATCTGTCCTGATCTGATGTTTCACACATGTGGAGATAAACTGATGCTCATTTTATATCACACTGCTCTTATATTACTGTCACTGTATTCTTTTACTTGAATGTATATTTTGCTTTTATTCTTTAAATTTTTTATTCTATTTAATTCTATAGATACATGTTACTTTTATTTTAACTTTTTCTTTGTACATAAATTTGCACTATTTGTATGCAGCCCAGCTGCAATTGCTTTGGCAATACAATTGTACAATTTTTGTCATGCCAATAAGGCACACTTAAATTGAAAATTCACGAGTTCACACTTACGGATAATAACAACGTAAAGGATAAGCGTATTTGGCTTGCTGTCCGGGAGAGGGCTCCGAGCTCGGTAGTTATTTCCGAGCCCAGGGCACTCTCCCTGCCCGGGAGAGGGTTTGAGCTCGGTATTCGCCCCAACCCAGAGTGCTCCCCGGACTGAGAGTGAGGAGACGGGGTGGTGGAGGGATGCTGAAAACGAGAGAGAGCGAAGGTAGGGCTGCTTGATTATTTATAGGGATTCTTTCTTGCACTAATTGGATAGGGGGCGAGATTGAAATGACCATGTTGATTATCTGCTCGTGCTCCTCCCGAAATTTGTTAATAAAACATCACTTCGAGTTCACACTACGGATAATAACAACGTAAAGGATAAGCGTATTTGGCTTGCTGTCCGGGAGAGGGCTCCGAGCTCGGTAGTTATTTCCGAGCCCAGGGCACTCTCCCTGCCCGGGAGAGGGGTTCGAGCTCGGTATTCGGCCCGATTGCTGTAATAGGAGCGGGAACTGCTGCGGCGGTAGGGGATGAGCTCCGACGGGAGCGGGAGAGGGTACTGCTGCTGCAGTGGGGGATGGGGAGGGGCTCCAGCGGGGAGGAGGCCCGGGAACTGCTGCGCAGTAGGGATGAGCTGTAGCGGGGGCCGGGAGAGGGCATTGCTGCTGCAGTGGGGAATGGGGAGGGGGCTCCAGCAGGAGGCCCGGGAACTGCTGCGCAGTAGGGGATGGCGCTTACTGCGGTGGTGGCCAGGCAAGGGAGGGGCTCCTGTGGGGGCGGGGAACTGCCTGCGGCAGTAGGGGATGAGCTCCGGCGGGAGCGGGCACTGCTGCTGCAGTGGGGGATGGGGCTCCAGCGGAGCCGGAACTGCAGCAGTAGGGGATGAGCTGTAGCGGGGAGAGGCACTGCTGCAGTGAGGGATGGGGAGGGGGCTCCAGCGGAAACTGCTGCGGCAGTAGGGGATGAGCTACTGCAGTGGTGGCCAGGCAAGGGAGGGGGCTCCTGCGGGAGCGGGAACTGCTGCGGCAGCGGGGAACATGAGAGAGGTGGGAGAGTTGGCGGCATGTGAGATTGACGGGGCTGGTGAGGGGTTTTTGAGGAGGGATTAACTTATTAGGGTCTGATGGGCTTCCTTGATGTGGGAACGGTCGGATCTGATGTAGTTCTTGAAGGCTTCTGATGACCAGCGACCGAGTGCTTGGATTTGGTGTTGGGAGAGGCCTTTATGGGCGCTGTTGTGGCTGCGCCTATTCCGGAATGAATGGCTTGAAAAAGTTATCGGCTGGGATGCCAGATAGGAGTAAGACGGACTTAAGGTGTTTTGGAACCAGAAGCGAGTAACTGGACGGTTGATGTGCGTCTGTAAATATAGGGATCAGAGGGATTTTGGATTGGGATTTTTGAGCTGGAGGAAGGCTAGGAGGGTTTGGAAGGGCTGAATGGGTGATTGGAGGTTAAAAATATAGATGAAATGACCTCTCCTTAATTGGTCTGTTTTGCTTTGTTTAATGAAGAAGGAGATTCGTTGTCTAGTGGAGCTAGGTCAGATATGGTTGGGTGGATGTTTGGGTTGAAGGTGGATGTAATGGTGAGTTCGGAGCATCTAAGGAAACCAAAAAAGGCCAGGATGAACATTGCATCCAAGGTGCGGGCAGTGTGTAAAGAGTGGTAGCCTTTACGGTGTTACGGGTCGTGTGGTCGCAAGGACGAAAGGAGCCAGGAATCAAAATAAGAACAATCTTTACTGGAAGAACTCAGGAACAGGAACATAATCACACAACATAACGTTTTACAGAAGACAATGAGGAGTGACAAACACAGGACTTAAATACATGGGAGTGAAGAAGGTGACAGGTGACAACGATTAAACAATAATAAGTCCGTGATAGGAAACAGGTGAGTGGAGTGCAAGGGATTATGGGAAGTGGAGTCCTTGGAACACATGGGGCTGTGACAGTACCCCCTCCCGGAGAAGCTGGCGTCCTCAGCCCGCCCTTGAAGAACCAACAGAGGAGGGAGGGTGGGGGTCCTGGAGGAGGGAACAGTGAGGAGGACGAGGGCAACGAAACAGTCCATCCGGCCAGGGTGGCGAAGATGGAGGGAGGAGCCATGGAGTAGGGAGAGTAGGAGTGCGGGACCCGACCACCAGCACCACACCGGGAAGCTGGATCCCGAGGCGGAGATGGAATGCCATGAGAGCCAGGGTGGCGAGGAATCCCCAGAGGGCGGCGGCACCGACTGGCTCCGCCGACCGAGCTGGAGCAGTGGGACCGTCAGGCCTTGGCCGAGAAACCGGAGGCTTGGCGAGGCTGAAGGGCGATCGGAGGGAGGGGAGAGGCTGACCGACAGCCAGCCCGCACCGCCGAACCGAGGTGGAGAAAGGGAGGCCAAAGGAAAAAGGAAGGTCGACCCCGACCAAGGCGAGGCCGGAGGCGAGGGAGCCTGGTGGGAGGTAGTCTGAAGGCGGAGCGAGTACGTGGAGGTGAGGGAGGTAGGAGCCGAGGTGGAGCAGTAGGGTCGGAGGGAGGAGGAGGAGTCTGGGTCTCGGAGGCAGGAGGTGGAGCAAGGAAGCAGCACCCCATGTGGGCGCCAGGGCTCTGAAGGCCGAGGTGAGCTACCACCCAGGTGGTGTGACATGGGGGCGAGCAGAGGGGCTGAGGAGGACTGGGGAACTCAGAGGAGGAGGGAGAGGGAGGCTGGGTGGGAACCTGGAGTCGGGGTCAGGCGACAGTAGCTCGGGGTCAGGAGGCTCGGGGTCAGGCTCTGGAGGCACGGGCTCTGGAGGCACGGGTTTTGGATCTGGAGGCTCCGGGAACGGCCCTCTTGGCCGGGACTGGAGGCTCGGGAGCGGCCCTCTTGGCGGGACTGGAGGCGAGGGGAGGCGCCCTCTTGGCGGGACTGGAGGCTCGAACGCCCTCTTGGCGGGACTGGAGGCTTCGGAGAGCGCCCTCTTGGCGGGACTGGAGGCTCGGGAGCGGCCCTCTTGGCCGGGACTGGAGGCTCGGGAGCGGCCATCTTGGCCGGGACTGGAGGCTCGGGAGCGGCCATCTTGGCCGGGACTGGAGGCTCGGGAGCGGCCATCTTGGCGGGACTGGGAGGCGAAGCGGCCATCTTGGCGGGGCGTGACTCTCGGAAGCGGCCATCTTGGCGGGGCGTGACTCTCGAGGCGGCCATCTTGGCGGGGCGTGACTGGCGGCCATCTTGGCCCGGGGCGTGACTCGGAAGCGGCCATCTTGGCGGGGCGTGACTGGAGCGGCCATCTTGGCCGGGCGTGACTCGGGCGGCCATCTTGGCGGACGGACTGACTCGGAAGCGGCCATCTTGGCGGGGCGTGACTCTCGGAAGCGGCCATCTTGGCCGGCGGCGTGACTCCGAGGCGGCCATCTTGGCGGGGGCGTGACTCGGAAGGCGGCCATCTTGGCGGGGCGTGACTCTCGGGCGGCCATCTTGGCGGACGCGTGACTCGGGGCGAAGCCATCTTAGCCGGGCGTGACTCGAAGCGGCCATCTTGGCAGGGGCGTGACTCGAGGCGGCCATCTTGGCGGGCGTGACTCGGGAAGCGGCCATCTTGGCGGGGCGTGACTCACGAAGCGGCCATCTTGGCGGGGCGTGACTCGGAAGCGGCCATCTTGGCGGGCGTGACTCTCGGAAGCGGCCATCTTGGCGGGGCGTGACTCGGAAGCGGCCATCTTGGCCGGGGCGTGACTCGGAAGCGGCCATCTTGGCCGGGCGTGACTCGGAGGCGGCCATCTTGGCCGGGGGGCGTGACTCGGAAGCCGAGTCCAGGAACCTCAGGGCGGAGCCATTGGCCAGAAGCGGGGAGAAGGGATGACAGCCACAGCATAGCAGGACCACTCCACATACTCCCTGATCCCACCTTGTGGACCCCTCCCAGACAGCTGATCCTGGACAGCTCTGTTCAGACTGATATTAAAAAACAGCCTCAGGAAGCGGTCTGGGAGGTCCGACGATTCACATAGGACCAGGAAGTATAGGGAGTGGGCCAGCAATGGTCTCTCCCCTGGTTCTGGCGAAGGCGATCGTCGATGTACGCGTCATCGATGTCTTCATCCATTCTTTGCTTTTTAGGTCTTCTGTTCTGTTACGAGTGCATTGTGGTGCTTAAGGACGAAAGGAGCCAGGAATCAAAATAAGAACAATCTTTACTGGAAGAACTTCAGGAACAGGAACATAATCACACAACATAACGTTTTACAGAAGACAATGAGGAGTGACAAACACAGGACTTAAATACATGGGAGTGAAGAAGGTGACGGGTGACAGCGATTAAACAATAATAAGTCCGTGATAGGAAACAGGTGAGTGGAGTGCAAGGGATTATGGGAAGT
>CM032799.1:19601134-19617354 GCA_019155185.1 Beaufortia kweichowensis
GGATTCTTTCTCCTAACGATTCTGAATGATTCTATGTCAGAACTTGGTCATCCTGAATATAACTTTGTTAAAACCATTCCACTGAGGCACAGATAATACCAGCGGCGTAATAGTTATCGTATTTGGCGTGCTGTCGGGGGAGAGCCCCGAGCTGGCTTACCCGAACAAGCCCCACGGAAGGTACCGTTGAGGCGTAGGGGGTGGAGGAGGGATGCGAACACAGAGAGCGAAGGGAAGGCTGCTTGATTATTTTATAGAGGTTCTCTCTCAGCTGATAGGGCTGGCGTGATTACTAATGATGAATTGGCGGTTCACTTATCTATGCGTGCTCCTCGAAATTAGTTAATCAAACTTCACTAAAATTAAACTTCAAGATGGGAATACTGTCAAAGAGATTCTAACTATAAACAAAAAGCATAAAAACTAAAGCATAAAAATTATATGAAGAATCGTTTTGGAATCGGATCGCGTAGTACCTAAAGATTCCCACCCCTAATATATATATTTATATACACTGCTGCGCTCAAGTTTGGGATCTTTCTTATGCTCATCAAGGTTGTGTTCATTTGATCAAAACTACAGAAAATATTATTACCATGTAAAACAATGTTTTTTCTATATTAATATACATCAAAATTCAATTTATACCCCGTAATTAAACTTGAACTTTCAGGAATCATCCTCCAGTCTTCAGTGTCACATGATCATTCAAATATTCTGATTTATTATCAGTGCTGGAAGTATTTGTTATTATTGTTTACTTAGCTATCACTAGTCACTTAGTGTACAGTTGTCATTTTTACTATTTTAACGTAACTAAAGGCTAGAATGGCCATGATGTTTCATCTCAGAAGCAGCATTTAGGTAGATTTGAGGTGTCTTGAATGCATTTGTCCTGCAATTACAACTACATAAATAATGCTAACAGATGTATAAATTAATATTATTAAAAAGTTGAGTATTAAAAAATAAGTGACTTTTTAATGCACGCTGATTCTTCTACATAAAAGCAAAAGCAGTTGGCAGCAAGTTTATTTTCTCATTCATTCAGATTCGTTCAGTAATGTAATACTGCTATTCGTTTCCAACGGGCAACAGTATTACTGTATTATAGTCCGTGTGCTCAAGTAAACACCGTTTGAAGATGAAAACACCATTTGAAGATGAAAACACCGTTTGAAGATGAAAACATGCTGACAACACTCATGACAGACACAACAAACAGTAAAGTTTGCCCTCAAGTGGCTGTGAGAGGATAAAGCAATGAGCTTTACAGTCAACTTACAACAGCTCAGGCAAACCATTTATGAATGATGCAAATCTCACACTTGACCACCAGCAATCCCCACCCAGCAAGAGCGTTTAAGTGCTCGCTGATCTCAGTTATTTACTGATGCAATATAAGTTGACATCAGAACTGTTTAGTGGAAGTATTAAAATACAAAAAGTTCTGGAAAGTTAATTTCTGGCAAAATGATCCTGGTTTTTACAGAAGATATATGCAGACTGAGTGTCTTGGCTTCTTCTGAAAGATAGATCTCAGGCTGTGTCTGGAACTTGTTGCCTTATCAGTCAATGACTTCAAGGCAGTGATGGCATCACTGGGAATCACTTCAGGACATGTTTTATAAGCAGCATAACAAAATAATACTTCACTTTGATGTAATGCAATCAGTAAAAATCAATTGAAATTAAAAGTAAAACATTTTTTCAATCTTAACCAATCCACGTTCACAGTGGCACATATATGCACAGGATTGTGGGACATGAAGGCAGTGAATGATACGTCTATGCTGCCTTCAAAGACCAATCAGATGAAGGTATCTCAGGGAGACAGAGGAAGTAGAAGCAAATATTGGATTTAGACATGCCTTCCTATCTTGGAATGGTGCCTCAGAAGAAAGTGTTTCAGAGCTTGCAGACGCAGCCTGAACATCCCAACAGATGATCTGAGGAGTTAAAACACAGCTCGAGTCAAGAGACTGACCACAATTAAACAGCTTCGATTTAACGGCAGGAAGAGGATCCCAAATGCAGTTTGAGGCATTTCACAAACCACAGTGACCCAGATGCAACAAGCGCGGTTAAACCCAGAGCACAAAATCCAACAACAGAACTGACACACAAGGGCTATTTATACATGGGATAACAAGACAAGACAAGGCAAGGGATTATGGGAAATGTAGTCCCGAGCTTGATCATCTGACTCTCATTTCAAAAAGGCTGCAAATAAAGCGATATATAAAGAAAAAGTGTTTGTTGAGGCATTTTGTTTAAAAATACATAACTTGCTAGTAGAGTTAGCCATTTAATGATTCACAGAATAAAAAACAAACCCAAAGACTTCATATTTATAACAGTGAAATGAGCTTGCTGATTTAACTACATAGGGAAAGACAGATTGATAAAATATGAATGATAATATTTGATATTAGGGATAATGTTAATATTATTATCATTGTTGTTATTGTCTGGTCATTTCTTAGTCATTTAAATGATTGATCATTAAATATAATATAGTTGTAGTTTAAAGAGAGCTTTAGGACTTTTTTATCAGTCGTCATTGCATATACCCACCTCTAAATCCACTCTGATGCACATCATTCAGTAGTGTAAATGAATGAATTAGCCACAACCATGTGTGGGTATCATAGGTACATTTTTTCTTTGGGGTTTACACAACATATGCAGTTAGTAAATGAATAAAAAAGCGTTAATTATTCTTTTTAGCCAAACTAAATACCTGTCAACAATTCAAAATCCTGTTGTGTGAAATGAGTTTGGACTAAAAAATACATTAGTGATGACCCACAGCCAATGACAGAGCACGATACAGGCCAGCGGGCAGTTCTGGAAACAGTTATAGACCAGAATATCAGCACTATCTTATTTCAAATTCAAAGGTACTGGCATGATTGCCAAATCATTATACAAGTTATAAAAGTTTACATTTTAAACAGAGGCAGGGAGTGAGAAAAGCTCAGTACAGATCAAAGCAACTGTGTCTATGATGACCAGAACTAGAAACGCCTTCTACTGACATCATGAAGAGAGAAGAGCGACACCCAGAGACAAAGTCTGTGACAGTGCTCATGCACCTTGACAATCAGTTGCATGAACTTTCAATCCAAAAGCAAATGAAGAATCCAAAAAGTTCGACCAAGAGTGAATGTCCAGCTGTGAATGAACCCCAGAATTATGACCCAGTACAATCAATCCAACAATATGTTTACAAAAACAATCCAGCACTTGATATTTTATATTTCAGGACTAGACACTTGCATTTGCATTACATCTACATGTGAAATGGTCCGAGCAGAGGGCGGTCAGGGGGTTATTGAGGTTTAAAGACCCGGGATGGGAGTGGGGTAACTGGGATTCCCTCTCCCGTCAATGCTTTCAGATTTGGCACTGTCCTTCCAACCGTCTATTTCAGGTGTATTTACTGATTTATTTTTCACTAACCGATGTTTTTGTCCGCTCATTTCTGAGAATGTAGAAACCATAAATATGATTTAAAACTAGTGTTGATCTCAATGTCAACATGTCAACAAATGTCAACATTTTTCTAATGGACCAAATACATCTTTATCATTCAGCTTCAGCTTAAACAAGATAATTTACATTCACTTACAGTTGATTAAAAAAACAAATGTACAACGTTTGGAAACTTTTGTGCTACAAAAAAAAAAGAAAATTAGTAAATGCACTTTCAGTTTTGAGATAATCTCTTATTATAACAGGGAGAAAATAACTAATAAATGTGTCTCAGCTGAGAATCCAGTTAGATTTTTTAGCTGCTTTCATATGCCTTCTAAATTGTAGATCTACAACTTATTTATTTATGTTTATTTACTGTATACAATCAAAAAATTGGGAAAAGTAATGAATCAGACTGAGATAGTAGTTCTGTTAAATTTATTTGGTTTTATAATATAAATCTTCTTACTGTTGTTATTATTTAAGATGTAATTTATTTATTTGGCTATGTAAAATGTTATGTAAACCAAGCTCAGTGCCTGTTCGTCGTTGGGTGCAAAGCGAATCTGACAGAGGAGAGAGAGAGAGAGGAAGAGACAGCTGAGTGACATGAGAGAGGTTCAGAAAGGAGAGAGAGAGAGAGAGAGAGAGACAGAGAGAGAGAGAGAGAGAGAGAGAGAGAGAGAGAGAGAGAGAGAGAGACAGAGAGAGAGAGAGAGAGAGACAGACAGAGAGAGAGAGAGGAGACAGAGAGAGAGAGACAGACAGAAGAGAGAGAGACAGAGAGAGAGAGAGAGAGAGAGAGAGAGAGAGAGAGAGAGAGAGAGAGAGAGAGAGAGAGAGAGAGAGAGAGAGAGAGAGAGAGAGTTTCTGAGTTTTTCACAACAACTTTATTTAGTCATAAAAAAGAACTTCACATTATAGAATTTAAAATTATAATCACATTTTTCAACACTCTTATTTCAACATTATTGTTTCCACCTTTTCTAATACATTCAATAATTATTCCAATACCAAATTAAAATCAGCATTCCATCCACAATTGTGCAAATGGCTTCCTTGTACCCCCATCTATATAAAAAAACTTTCATAATCATTAATCAACTTATAAAATTTAAAAATCAATCAGAACCCGACTTTTCACCAAGTTTTATAAACCATCTCAACTTCTTGCCCATCTCTACCTTCTATCTTCAATTTTCTTGTAATATATATAGCTCTTTTAGCTTGTCCAATCAAAAATTTAACAACTGACCTTTACTTTTTGGGCTGCTCTATAACATGGACCAAAAATGAAGCTCTTGGAAGAAGAATTTTTCATCAAAATTAAAAAACATTAAATTAAGTATACTAAACAAATTCCTCAGTCTCAGACATTCTAAAAAGCAGTGAAAAATCGTTTCCCTTATTTCACAGAAAGGACACACATCAGACACATTAGAATTAATAATATTCACAAATCGTTAACAGCAACTGTGCCATGCAGTATTTTCCACTGAAGATCACCTATACACTTTTCTAATGGTGGTTTATAAAAATTCTCCAAACAGGTTTTACATGATCTTCTAACCCAATTTTTCTCTCCACACTGTATCCTTTTCGTTCTTTGAGAATTGCTTTATTTAAAACCTTTACACAACATTTATATAACACTTTGCTTTGAACATCTTGAAAATGCAGATTCTCCAGACTTTCCAATTCCAAAAAAGACCCATTTAAACCTTTTAAATCAGGAGTAATTAAAATTTTGGGAAATGGATCTGAATTAGTAGGAACCACTTTTCCATTATAGTACTCTTTTAACATAAATTTTTCTTCTGCTGTCAATTTTTGCATTAACAGATCTAACACTCTTTCAACCTGTCTCACAGATTGAATTCCCAACTGAGATGCCACAGCTTGAGTATTACATAGCTCTGGGCCACCAATGTCCATCAAATCATGCAACTTTAAAACTTTGATGAACAAAGATTTGTGATAGTCCTGGTGTGGCTTCACAAGCCACATCCAACCCTCGCTCCATGAACAAAGAGGTTCTTGAGCAGCCAGTATAGAGATGTTGTGTCTTGCCTCCATTTTTTAAATAATTGCCAAACATTAAAAAGTCCTTTGTAGAATTGTGTCGACAAGGATGTATTAAGCTGTAATTTGCTGAAGTCTGTTAAAAAGAGTACAGAATTCAAGTTCAGTCCACTCACTTTGTTAAAAATAATATCAGCCACTTTCCTCCAGACTAAATCCGTTGGTCCTGTCAAGTATCTCTGAACAAATAGCAAACGAAAAGCTGCTCTTCTGCTGGCCAGATGTACAAGTCCTTGTCCACCCTTCTCCGTGGGCAGAAAGAGTATCAAGCTGGGATATAAAGTGAAATCCATTCCAGAAAAAATCTATTATACAGGCTTGTAACTTTGCCAAAAGCCCGCTGGGAGGATAAACACAAGTCAAACGGTGCCATAACATTGAAGCCACCAAATTATTAATAATTATTACTCTACCTCTAAATGACATTCTCGGTAAAATCCACTTCCATTTTTCTAATTTTCCTTTTACTTTTTTAAAAACACCTTCCCAGTTTTTTTGTAGCACAGAATCGCTCCCAATATAAACTCCCAGATATTTTATCCCATCATTTTTCCAGGACAAACCCCCTGGTAGTTTGGGAGGATCTCCAAACCATTCACCACACATCAAGGCTTCACTTTTTGACCAGTTTACCTTGGACGAAGAAATAAGGCCAAAACCATCAATAATTTTCTTTTGGCTACCACCAACCACACCAACAAAGGGTCTAGAGAGAGAGAGAGAGTGAGAGAGAGAGAGAGAGAGAGAGAGAGAGACTTTGACTTTTAACCTACTTTATTAACACATCCAGAGAAACACACTACATTATAGGCCAATCATATCATTTCCCAACATGTTCAGGAAATATGAAAGGAAAAGAGAAAAAAAAGGAAGAAACAAACAAAAAATAAAAATAAAGGAAAAACAAAAAATAAATAAATAAATAAATAAATAAAACCAACATGTACACAAATAACAACCCAAGAGAAGATTCAAAATTCCAAGCAAACATCACCAATTAAACATTATTTCCCCATCTTCACCAAGTAACAATAAAGCTCTATTTACACCATTTTAAACTCAAATTCGAGCAAGTTATCGGTCATTTGAAAGAAACGGTGCTCCATTCTTATCCTGGATTCCACTAATGCAGTAAATAACTGAAGGAGCTCTACATTGTGGCCATCAGCAGCCATTCTGCAGGACTTCCAAATAGCTAATTTGGCTTGTCCAATCATAAAATTAGCTACAGTGCACCGCTGCCTGTGTGCTCTGGAGTATTTACATCCAAGGATAAAAAGTGTATTATTAAAATCAAACCCCAAGTAACCTTCCAAGCAATGTGAAAAGTGGGACAAGCCTAAAGCACTCAGTAAAAACATGAAAAACAGATTCTGGTAAAGAACAAAAAAAACAAGATGAAGTAACATTTAAATTGAATTTGGAAACATGAGAGTTAGAGGGCAGTGCAGAGTGTAATAGCCTCCACTGCAAATCACCAGATCGTTTGGGCAGGGGACCCTTGTAAAAGAGCCTCCAAGAGGGAGAGAGCTCAGTTGGAGCTTTTAGAAATTCTCTCCATTTCGTATCAACCCTGTCTTTGATGTGCTCAAAATGACCTATTTTGACACATATCTGGTAGAGGTCTTTCTTTCCAGCCTTCTGAAAATCAACCACTTTTAGGTTGTTAAAAGTAAGCAGTTTTCCATTCCGATCGTCCTCCGAACAACACTTGGGAGACACAAATAGCTTGGGAAAAGAGACTCTGGAAGAACCTCCTGCCATAAAACAGTTTACAAACATGAGGAGGGTGGAGGGTAGGGCTGTCTTTAGCTCCCTTATGAGCCGTTCTGTCCTGATTGATCTAAACCCAACCTGCTTGCAAACGTCCCTCATTGGCCTCCATGATTTAGAGGCTGAATCGATCAAGTCTGAAACTTTGGTCAGTCCTTTTTCCTTGTTAAAGGCTTTAACAGTTGTGTCAGATGCACAGATATTGACGTTTAAAAATGGGTTATAAAACAGTGGTTCTTCAAGACCAAAATGATTGACCTCATGTCTAGTCAGATTAAAATTTGACCAGGCATTTAACACAGAAGAATAAAAATTACCACCAAATAAAAACTTTTTATCATAAAAGGGCATTAAAATAGCTGCCTATCAAGACATAACCCACCAAAGTTCTGAGCAGTGCCAGAACAAGCTGCCACCCATGGCCTAAATTCTACAGGGGGTAAGTAGCTTTTAAGCAGTTTGTAACCTCATAGCTTTTGCCTTGGATTCCAAATCAATCAGTCCTTGCCCCTCCTTCTATCACTGGCAAATAAAGATTAGCAGGGGAAGCCAATGATACCCACCCCAGAAAAAAATCAACAAAGGTCTTCTGTAAACGTTGTGTCAAGTCTCTTTTGGTGGGTCCTAGCACATTTAAACGATGCCATAACATTGAAGCAGCCAAGTTATTGACAATAAGTACTCTCCCCCTATATGATAATTGAGGCAGAAGCCATTTCCATCTTTGTAAGCGTCCTGAAACTTTCTCAAAGATTCCGTCCCAATTCTTTTGAATATACTGGTCAGAACCAAGAAAAACTCCCAACACTTTAAACCCCTCCATGCTCCAAGAACAGTTCTGAGGAAGCGAAGGAGGACCACTATTCTCCCAATCACCCATTAAAAAAGCTGAACTTTTTTGCCAATTTATTCGAGAGGAGGAGGCCTTTTGATAAACCTCTAAACATTCATTCAGGCTCACAACATCCTGGGCAGATCTAATAATGAAGTGTAACATCATCAGCATAAGCACTTAATCTAACAGTTATTGGGCCTGAGGTGGAAGGATGCACTGCTGATATGCCACCCAGCTTGTTTCTCAAAGTACAACCAAAAAGCGGTTCAATTGCAATGGCATACAAAATGCCTGAAAGACCACACCCTGCCGTATGCCTCTGCTTACACTAAATGGTCTTGTAAAGAGAACCATTGATTTTTAACAAGCTATATGTGTCAGTGTACAGTAATTTAACATAAGCAATAAGAGATGGGCCAAAACCAAATGCCTCAAGGCATTTGAAAAAAAACTGTGATCAACTCGATCAAAGGCTTTTTCCTGGTCCAAAAGAAACAAAACCAATATCCAGCTTATGTGCCCTGGCAGGGAAATCAAATCGAATCAGAAAAGATTATCAAAAATAGACCGTTCTGGAATGCAGTATGATTGATCAGCATGAATTACCGAGAGAGATGTACAATTTAATTTTTGTTAGTTAGAGACTTTGAGAGAATTTTGTAGTCAACCCAGTAAAGAGACTGGGCCTTCCAGCATCCTAATATCTTCAAGATCACCCTTTTAGGTAAGAGGGTGATCACAGCTCTTCGCAGGCTCATTGGCAGTGTACCTCTTTTAATACTTTCCGTAACAACAGCAAACAAGTCTTCTCCAATAGCGTGCCAAAACATTTGTAAAATTCTGCACTAAGTCCATCTAGGCCTGGAGCCTTGCCAGAGGTCAGTTCTTGAACAGCTGCAGATAATTCCTCAAAAGACAAAAAGTTTATCAAGCTCAGATTTATATTCCTTTGGAAGTTGTGGTAAATCCTCTAGGAGAAGATCGGCCATGACCTCATCGCGGGTTCAGCACTGTAAAGATCCTCGTAAAAGACAGGGCATAGGATATAATTCCATGATTATCCATTGACTCTTCTCCCCTCGGAAGTTTCAAACAGCCTAAAACTTTCCTTTCTGCAGTCTTCTTTTCCAGGTTAAAGAAAAAGATGTGGGAGCATCCATATTATTGTAAGTTAAAATCTTGCACGGACAAGTGCCTCCTGGAGCTCTGTCCTCCAGTAACTTGCTCAATAATAATTTGTTACGCTCTAGAGTGTCAATGGAATCAGTACTATCTCCTTCAAAATTAAGTTGAAGTATTTCCTGTTCTAGTTGAGCCATCTTACTCTCCAAAAGCTTTTGTTGTATGTTGAGTAGTCCTGGCAAAACAGTTTGATTTGGATCTTGCCGATATCCACCACTGGCTCAGAGACTTGTACTGGTTTTCTCTCTCCACACCTCCCAGAAATAATTGAAAGAGTGCACAAAGTTGTGATCTAATAATAATCTATTATTAAACTTCCAATAGGAGTGTTTAAAAGTGTTCTTTACAGTGACATCAATGGATAAAAAGTGGTGATCAGACAAAGCAGTAGGAAAATACCACTATTAAAATATTTATCTCTTAAGCCTTTCTGTACATAGATCCTATCCAACCTGGCCCCAGATACCCTATTAGAGTTCATTTTTAACCATGTATATTGCCTTACTTGTGGAAATATTTCTCTCCAAACATCTACCAGATTGTGATAATTAATCAAAGAACGAAGTGCATCCGCTGATTGACTATGAGGTTCATCGTGGTTTCTGTCTTTGGTGTGATCTAGAGTGCAATTAAAATCTCCAGCTAAAACAATAGTCCTATCGTGAGGCACATCACATAGAGCATTTTCTAGTTTCTTAAAAAAGTAACACGTTCTGACCCAATGTTGGGAGCGTACACATTAATAAAGAAATCAATGTCATGAATAGTTACATCGAGCTCTAAGCAAGCGCGCCTGCAACCAGGTCATGCGTGCTTACAGGCTGCTCTTTATGTTCAGGTGCTAGCAAAATAGCGACCCCTGCACTGACACTAGACCCATGACTTAAGATAGCCCTGACCTTTCCATTCACTCCACCATTGAATCTGATTATTTACATCTGTATGTGTTTCCTGTAGAAAAGCCACACTGGTGCTCTTCATTGTGATAAAATCAAAAACACTAGTTCTTTTTACTGCATCACGACACCCATTAATGTTAAATGAACTGATTCTCAAAGGTGCCATAAGGATGAATAAAGAAAACCACTCCATAATACTAGTCCACAAGAGTATTTAAGAAAAAAACAACCTTTATTCATTTTTACCTTGTGAGTTTAAAAGCTCTTAACATTGCTAAAGAAGCTTTTGGTGATTACCGTTTGGGTTTATCAAGTTCATCAAAGGAAGCTTTTCTCATGGCCAGCCTACCCAGACACCAGAAACAAGCTTAAATCGGAAAATAGGACTCGATTTTAGGTTTTGCAGAGACCCATACGTTGTATCCAGAAAGTGATTGATCTGCTGGACAGAATAAAGTTTTTCTTACCTCCAGAGGATGGCTCTGAATCCATCCCATCATTTTCCGTCCCCTCAATGTCCTCATAATCATTGTCAGATTCATTCAGTTTTAACTCCAGCTCTTGAGATGAGAAGTCATCTTGACTCATAGTTAATGAGTCCAGAATAGACTCATTACTTTCAGCGGCATTACGATGTTTGATCAGTAGCACCAGTCTCAGACACGGACCTCGGAGCTCCTGTCCGAAGCTTCGTCTCTGCCCTCTTGGGACAGCCGGACAGAGGACTCGGGCGGCCGCCACTCCCGCAGCCTCCGCTGGGCAAGAGACAGCCAGCACCCGGCCTCTCCTCGAAGCAACCCTAGCGCTGAGCTCAGCTCCGGCCGGCGTAGGGGTTCTGGAGCCACAGCGCCACCAGCAGCCACATCCAGCGCCCGGCCGCCTCTCGCTGTTTCCAGCGTCTGCAGCGAACCTCGGCAGGGCCCGCTGGCCTGTCTCGGTTGGGCAAGATTGCCTAACATGCCCAAAACCACCACAAACAAAACATCGCGCATCGCATCTGAACTGATATAAAAAGTGTAGTTTTTACCATCGATACTTATCTTTACGGATAAATTGAGTTGATCATACTGTGATTTAAGGATCATGAACGCCTGACGCCTGAATGACATGGGTGAGGGTTTTTACATCCAAGGGGGATCATTTTAATGGGACTGACTATTCTGCCATACCTCTGGAGTATTTCCTCTAATTTATCATTGTTTACAAACGGGGGAACGTTTGAGATGACCACTCTCTTTGATGGACTTGATAAAAGGCAGCACGCCGGCACAGAGATGTCATTGATTACTAAACCGTCCTCTATTAGTCCATCTACCATATACACCTCTCGCTAAGGAAGAGAAACGATAAGCTTTGTTCATCCGGAGGCAGATCTAATGTTGGCCCCGACCACAGCACTCACCGCTGTGAGACAGTCCTCCACAGACACCGCTGCATCAGGCATACACTTACACCCATGTCTGAGTGTTAACTGCGAGAAATCTCCCGCATCAGACCCCATTATCCCCAACTACTGACCGAAGTCAGCGATAAAAACACCCTAACTAAACCTATAATCTCCAATAAAGCAAAATAAAGAAGAGAAAAGCAAAAAGAAGCAGAAAAACTCGGCTTCAGCAGCGACGGCACCTGCGCTCACACGCCACTCACTCAACATCCGCTCAGAGAGAGAGAGAGAGAGAGAGAGAGAGAGAGAGAGAGAGAGAGAGAGAGAGAGAGAGAGAGAGAGAGAGAGAGAGACAAAGAGACAGGAGAGAGAGTCAAAATTAGCAGTCCAAAAATACTGCTAGATAACTTTCTAAATAAACATACACTCACACTAAAGAAAGGCGTCAACCTGGCTGTAAAGATATAAATTACATATTTGAAAAATCAACCAAAACAATCAAAACTGAAAACAAAAAAGCGGAAAAAAACAGATGCCGAAATGACAGAAATTGGTTCGATCAGGACTGCCAAACTATTAGCAAAATCTAAGAACACTGTCAAACCAGAAACACAGAGATCCAAATAATACAGAGATCACGCCTTCTTTACTGTGAAACACTGAAACAATACAAACATACACTCAGAACCAAAAAGCACAATACACCCCAAAACAGCTAACAATAATTGAAGTCACTAAACACAAACCAATTTTGGGATAACTGGAACAATTTGAAAAAACTGATCATGAAGAATTGGCCACTCAAAATGGAGAAATATGGGAAAATCATTTCCAAACATTGTTTCATAGAGTACAGACAGACACAAACTGTAAGCAAAATCAAATAACTGAACAACTGGAAAAACTAGAATTGGCAATAAAGATAACCAAAACCCATTAGACTTCCCATTAACTGAAAAAGAACTTAAAGAAAAAAGAAAAAAGCTTGAACCCAAAAAAGCATCTGGACCTGATGGTATATTAAACGAAATGATAAAACATACAAGCACTAACTTTCAACTAGCCATTTTAAAACTATTCAATGTGGTTCTGAGTGTGTCGGTCACTTCCCTGACATCTGGAATCATGGCTTCGATAACACCCATATTTAAAAATGGAGATAAATACGATCCTAACAACTACAAGAGGCATTTGTGTGAGCAGCAACCTGGGAAAATTATTCTGTAGTTTAATAAACGCCCGACTCTTAGACTTCATCACCACACATAATGTTCTAAGCCAAAGTCAAATAGGATTTTTACCAAATTACCGCACATCAGATCACATCTACACATTACACACTTTCATTGAAAAACATGTTAACCAAGATAAAGGTAAAATATCATGCTTTAAAAAGCATTTGACTCAATTTGGCACCAAGGGCTATTTTACAAACTTATTGAAAGTGGCATATCTGGTAAAACCTATGACCTTATCAAATCAATGTACACGAAAGTAAATGCGGCATAAACATCTGCACAAAAGCATTACAAGATATCTTTCCCAGGAGCGTGGCGTGAGACAGGGTTGCTGTTTAAGCCCAACATTGTTTAACATTTATATCAATGAACTGGCAACCAGTCTGGAGCGATCATCAGCCCTGGTCTCACCCTACCACGACTCACAAATCAAATGTCTGCTCTATGCAGATGATCTGCTTCTGTTGTCTCCCACTGAACACTGCTTACAACAGAACCTGAATCTGCTAGAACAATACTGTCAGACCTGGGCCCTGACAGTAAACCTTAACAAAACTAACATTATGATCTTTCAGAAAAGACCAGATCACAGGGAACACAACACACATTTACATTAGGCACTAACCAGATAACACACACGTTACACTACAACTACCTGGGTTTAAAAATCACATCCACAGGAAACTTTAACCTGCTGTGAATGAACTGAGAGATAAAAAGCCCTTCTATGCCATTAAACGTCAATGTCCTATAGAGATCCCAACTAGAATTTGGCTGAAAATATTAGAATCAGTAATTGAGCCGATTGCTCTCTATGGAAGTGAGGTGTGGGGTCCGCTGACAAACCCAAATCAAGATTTAACCAAATGGGGAAAAACACCCGATTGAAAGCCTGCATGCAGAACTCTGTAAAAATATATTACATGTGCACAGACACACAACAAATAACGCATGCAGGGCAGAATTAGGCAAATATCCACTAATCATAAAAATACAAAAAAGAGCAATCAAATTCTGGAAACATCTGAAACTCAGTGACCCCCGCTCATATCATTATAAAGCCCTGAAATACCAAGAGATGAGCAAAGAAACCATCTGATCCAGAACTTCACTAACATCTACTGACAATCATCACACTGAAGATCTGAATCACAACAATACTGACAAAATTAAATTAAATCTAATTACAGCTCAAATGAAAGAAAATTACATTAGTCATTGGAAACATCAAACACAACAACAAAGTAAAATGAAATGTTATTTGGCCCTCAATAGAGAGACTATCTGTACACAGTGTCAGATAAAAAACTGAGAGCCACGTTGATGAGATACAGACTCAGTGGACACAAGCTGACTATAGAGACGGGCAGACACAGAAAAACATGTTGTGTCAACACTGTGATCTGAACCAGATCGAGACAGAACTGCACTGAACTAACAGAATGCACAAAATATACAGACATTCGGACAGAGTTTTATGAGAAAATAAAGTGCATCCAGCACACGTTTGAAACTCTATGAAACGATGAGAAGCTGCCGTATCTGTTAGGAGAACACAAGGACTGCTGTGTGTTAGCAGCACAATATGTGTCTGTCTGTCATAACAAAAGAGAAAACACTTCATCTGTCCTGATCTGATGTTTCACACATGTGGAGATAAACTGATACTCATTTTATATCCACACTGCTCTTATATTACTGTCACTGTATTCTTTTACTTGAATGTATATTTTGCTTTTATTCTTTAAAATTTTTATTCTATTTAATTCTATAGATACATGTTACTTTTATTTTAACTTTTCTTTGTACATAAATTTGCACTATTTGTATGCAGCCCAGCTGCAATTGCTTTAACTTAATACAATTGTACAATTTTGTCATGCCAATAAGGCACACTTAAATTGAAAATTCACGAGTTCACTTTACGGATAATAACAGCGTAAAGGGATAAGCGTGTTGGCTTGCTGTCCGGGAGAGGGCTCCGAGCTTCAGTAGTTATTTCAGGCCCAGGCACTCTCCCTGCCAGGAGAGGGGTTCGAGCTTCGGTATTCGGGCCCGATTGCTGTAATAGGGCCCAGGGAACTGCTCTTGTATGGTAGGGATGAGCTCCAGCAGAGAGCTGGGAGAGGTACTGCTGCTGCAGTGGGGATGGAGCTCCAGCAGGGCTTGAGGGAACTGCTACTGGCAGTAGAGGATGGAAGCTCCAGCGGGAGGCGGGAACTGCTCGCAGCAGTAGGGGATGAGCTCAGCAGGAAGCGGGAGAGGGTACTGCTGCTGCAGTGGGGGATGGGGAGGGAGCTCCAGCGGGAGGCAGGAACTACTGACAGTAGTAGGGATGAGCTGTAGCGAGGGCGGGAGAGGGCATTACTGCTGCAGTGAGGGGGAATGGGGAGGGGCTCCAGCAGGGCTTGCGGGAACTACTGGCAGTAGGGGATGCCTACTTGGTGGTGGCCAGGCAGGGAGGGGGCTCCTGTGGGAGCGGGGAACTGCTGCGACAGTAGGGGATGAGCTCCAGTGGGAATGGCACTACTGCTGCAGTGGGGGATAAGGGAACTCCAGCAGGGCCCAGGAACTGCTGCAGTAGGGGATGAGCTGTAGCGGGAGGCCGGGGAGAGAGCACTACTGCTGCAGTGAGGGATGGGAGGGGCTCCAGCCGAAACTGCTGCGGCAGTAGGGATGAGCTACTACTGCAGTGGTAGCCAGAGCAAGGGAGGGGCTCCCTGCGGGAAGCGGGAACTGCTGTTGAGTTGGCGGCATGTGAGATTGCCCAGGGGCTGGTGAGGGTTTTGAGGAGGGATTAACTTATTAGGGTCTGATGGGCTTCCTTGATGTAGGAGCAGTGGGATCTGATGTAGTTCTTGAAGGCTTCTGATGACCAGCGACCCGAGTGCTTGGATTTGGTGTTGGGAGAGGCCTTTATGGGCGCTGTTGTGGCTAACGCCTATTCGGAATGAATGGCTTGAAAAGTTATCGGCTGGGATGCCAGATAGGAGTAAAGACGGACTTAAGGTGTTTTGGAACCAGAAGCTTTGAGTAACTGGGCGGTTGATGTCGATCTGTAAATAGGGGATCAGAGGGATTTTGGATTGGGATTTTTTGAGCTGGAGGAAGGCTAGGAGGGTTTGGAAGGGCTGAATGGGTGATTGGAGGTTAAAAATATAGATGAAATGACCACCTCTCCTTAATTGGTCTGTTTTGCTTTGTTTAATGAAGAAGAGGAGATGGCTTCGTTGTCTAGTGGAGCTAAGGTCAGATATGGTTGGGTGGATGTTTTTGGGTTGAAGGTGGATGTAATGGTGAGTTAGACATCTAAGGAAACCAAAAAAAGGCCAGGATGAACATTG
>CM032800.1:0-50000 GCA_019155185.1 Beaufortia kweichowensis
ATCCTAACTCTAACTCTAACTCTAACTTTAAACCCACCCACCCTAACTAACCTAAATCCTTAATCCCTAACTCAACTTTGCAATTTCTAATCCCTAACTCCTAATCCCAACTTTAACTCCTAACTTTAACCTAACTTTAACTAACTTTAACTTCTAACTCCTAACTTTAACTCCTAACCTTTAACTTTAACTTCCTAACTTTAACTCCTAACTCCTAACCTGTAATCCCTAACTCTAACTTCTAACCCTAACTCCTAACTTCTAACTCCTAACTTTAACTCCTCTTAACTCCTAACCTTTAACTCCTAACTCCTAACTTTAACTTCCTAACCTTCCTAACCTAACTTTAACTTCCTAACTCTAACTTCTAACTAACTTTAACTTCCAACTCCTAACTCCTAAACTTCCTAATCCTTTAACTTTAACTCTAACTTAAATTTTAACCCTAATCCTTTAACTCCTAACTTTCCTAACTCCTAACTCCTAACTTCCTAACTTCCAACTTTAACTGCAACCTCCTAACTCCTAACCCCAACCTAACTCCCAACTCCTAACTCCTAACCTAACTCCTAACTAATTCCTAACTTTAACTCCTAACTCCTAACTTCTAACTCCTAACTCCTAACTTTAACTCCTAACCTTTAACTTCCTAACTCCTAACTCCTAACTTCTAACTTAGTTCCTAACTCCTAACTTTCCTAAATTCTAACTTTAACCCTAACTTCTAACTCCTAACCCTAACTAACTTTCTAACCTTTAACTAACCCTAACTCCTAACTAACTCCTAACTCCTAACCCTAACAAATCCCTAACTTTAACCTAACTCCTAACTCCTAACCCTAACTTCTAACTCCTAACTCCTAACTCCTAACTCCTAACTCCTAACCTAACCCTAACCTAACTCCTTAACCTTTCTAACTCCTAACTCCTAACTCCTAACTTTTAACTCCTAACTCTAACTCCTAACTCCTAACTTCCTAACTTCCTAACTCCTAACCCTAACTGTTCCTAACTCCTAACTCCTAACTCCTACTTCTAACTCCTAACTCCTAACCTTAACTTAACAATCCTAACCCTGAATTCCCTCCCTTCTAACCTCTAACTCCTAACTTCCTAACTCCCTAATTCCTAACCCCTAACTCCCTAACTCCTAACTCCTAACTTCCTAACTCTAACTCCTAACTCCTAACCCTAACTCCCTTCCTAACTCCTAACTCCTAACTCCTAACTAACTCCTAACTCCTAACTCCTAACCCTAACTCCTAACCTTTCCTAACTCCTAACTCCTAACTTCCTAACTCCTAACTCCTAACTCCCTAACTCCTAACTCCTAACCCTAACTCCTAACTCCTAACTCCAAATCCCTAACCTCCTAACTCCTAACCCTAAACTCCTAACTCCTAAACTTCTAACTTTTAACTCCTAACCTTTAACCTAAATCTCCCTTAACTTCTAACTCCTAATCCCTAACTCCTAACCCTAACTCCCTAACTTAACTCCTAACCTTAACTCCTAATCCCCTAACCAACCTTAACCTAACCTTAACTCCTAACTCCTAACTCCCTAAATTTCTAACCTGCAACTCCTAACCCTAACCCTAACTTAACCTCCTAACTCCTAATTCTTAACTTAACCTTTAACTCCTAACTCTAACTCCTAACCCTAACTCCTAACTCTCCTAACTCCTAACTCCCCTAACTCCTAACTCCTAACTCCTAACTTCTAACTCCTAATCCCTAACTCCTAACTCCTAACTCTTAACTCCCAACTCCTAACCCTAACTCCTAACTCCTAACTCCTAACTCCTAACTCCCTAACTCCCTAACTCTAACTCCTAACTCTTAACTCCTAACTTTAACTCTAACCTCCTAACTCCTAACCTTAACTCCTAACTCCTAACTCCTAACTAACCCTAACTCAACTCCTAACCCCTAACTCCTAACTAACTAACTTTAACTCCTAACTCCTAACTAACCTAACTAACTCTAACTCCTAACTCTAACCTTAACTCTAACCCTAACTCCTAACTCTTAACTCCTAACCTTTAACTCTTCCTAACTCCTAACTCCTAACCTTAACTAACCCTAACTTTAACCTTTAACTCCCAACTAACCTTTAACTCCTAACTCCTAACTCCTAACCCCAACTCCTAATTCCTAACCTTTAACCAACCTAACTCCTAACTCCTAACTTCCTAACTCCTAAATTTTAACTCCTTAACCTTAACCTTCCCAATTCTTAACTCCTAACTCCTAACTCCCTAACTCCTAACTCCTAACCCTAACTCCTAACTCCTAACCTAACTCCTAACTCCTAACCTCCTAACTCCTAACTCCTAACTCCTAACTCCTAACTCCTAACTCCTAACTCCTAACTCTAACCCTAACTCCTAACCCTAACTCCTAACCCTAACTCTAACTTTAACCTTAACTTCCTAACCCTAACTCTTAACCCTAACCTTAACTTAACTCCTAACTTTAACCCTAACTCCTAACCTCTAACCCTAACTCCTAACTCTAACCCCTTAACTAACTAACTCCCAACTCCTAACCCCTAACTCCTAACTCTAACTTAACCCCTAATTCTAACTTCCTAACCTTAATCCCAACCCTGAATCCCAACTCCTAATCTTTAACTCCTAACCACCTAATCCCTAACCCTAACTCCTAACTCCCTAATTTCTTAATCCTAATCCTAACCTTGCAACCCTAACTCCTAACTCTAAATCCCTAACTCCAACTCCTAACCTAACCTAACTCCTAACTCCTAACTTCCTAACTCTAAACCTGAATCCCTAACTCCTAACCCTAACTCCTAACCCTAACCCTAACTCCTAACTCCTAACTGCAACCCTAACTCCTAACCCTAACTCCTAACTCCTAACTCCTAACTCCTAACCCTAACTCTAACTCCTAACCCTAACCAACCCTAACTCCTAACCTAACTCCTAACAACCTAACTAACCTAACCCACTAACTCCTAACTTCTAACTCCTAACTCCTAACTCCTAACTCCTAACCCTAACTTAATCTCTAACTCCTAACCCTAACTCCTAACCCTAACTCCTAACCCTAACTCTAACTCCTAACTCCTAACCCTAACTCCTAACTCCTAACTGCCCCTAACTCCTAACTCTAACCCTAACCCTTCCTAACCCCTAACTCCTAACTCCTAACTCTAACTCCTAACTCCTAACCCTAACTCCCAATCCCTAACTGAACCTAACTCCTAGAACTTCTAACCTAACAAATCTAACTCCTAACTCCTAACTCCTAACTCCTAACTAACCTAACTCCTAACTCTTTAACTTAACAAATCTTAACTAACCTTTAACTTTAATCCCTAACTCCCTAACTCCTAACAAATCTACTTTAATCCCTCCTAACCCTTAACCTAACCCTAACTCCTACCTCCTAACCCTAACTCCTAACCTTAACTCCTAAATCTTAACTCCTAACCCTAACTCCTAACTCCTAACTCTAACTCCTAACTCTAACCTTTAACTTCCTAATCTCCTAACTCCTAACCTTAACTCCTAACTCCTAACCCAACCCTAATCCCTAACTCCTAACTCCTAACAACTTTAACTCTAACCTTTAACTCCTAACTCCTAATCCCAAACATCCTAACTCCTAACCCCTAACTAACTAACCTAAACCCTAACTCCTTTAACTCCTAACTCCTAACTCCTAACTCCTAACTCCCTAACTCCCTAACCTTTAACCCTAACCCTAACTCCTAACTCCTAACTCTAACCCCAACTCCCTCCTAACTCCTAACCTAACCCCTAACTCCTAACTCCAACCTTAACTAACCCTAACTCCTCAAACCAACCCTAACTCCCTAACTAACCTTTAACCAACTCCTAACTCCTAATCCCAATTCTAACTCCTAACCTGTCCTAACCCAATCCCCAATTTAACTCCTAAACCTATAACTCCTAACTCCAACCCTAAACCCTAAACTCCCTAACTCCTAACTCCTAACTCCTAACTCAAACCTTAACCCCTAACTCCTAACTCCTAACCCTAACCCCTAACTCCTAACTAACCCAACCTCTCCCTAACTCCTAACCCCAACCCTAACTCCTAACTCCTAACTCCTAACTCCTAACCCTAACCTAACCCTAACTCCCTAACTCCTAACCTTTAATCCCTAACCAATCCCTAACCCTAACCCTAACTCCTAACTTCCTAACTCCCTAACTCCTAACTCCTAACTCTAACTCCTAATCCCTTTTAACCCTAACTCCTAACCTCTAACTCCTAACTCCTAACTCCTAACCCTAACTCCTAACTCAAACTAACCCTAACTCCCTAACTCCTAACTCCTAACTCCTAACTCCTAACTCCTAACTCCTAACCTTAACCTCTAACTCCTAAACCCTAACCTAACCCTAATCCCTAACTCCTAACTCCTAACTCCTAAATCCAACTTTAACTCCTAATCCTAACCCTAACTCCTAACCCTAACTCCAACCTAACTCCTAACTCCAATCCCTAACTCCTAACCTCCAACTCCTAACTCTAACTCCTAACTCCTAACTAACCCTAACTAACTCTAATTAAACTCCTAACCTTTAACTCCTAACTCCTAACTCCTAACTCTCTAACTCCTAAATTCCCTAACCCTAACTCCTAACTCCTAACCCTAACCTAACTCCTAACCCTAACTCCTAATTCCTAACTCCTCAAACTCCTAACTCCTAACTCCTAACTCCTAACTAACCTAAACTTCTAAACTCCTAACTCCTAACCTAACCCTAACTCCTAACTCCTAACTCTAACTCCTAACCTAACCCTAAACTCCCAACTCCTAACCCTAATCCCTAAACCCTAACCCTAACTCCTAACTAACTAACTCTTAAACTAACCCTAACCCTAACTCCTAACCCTAACTCCTAACTCCTAACTAACTTAACCCTAACTCCTAACCTAACTCCTAACTCCTAACCCTAACCCTAACCTAACCTAACCCTAACCTCCAACCCCTAACCCCTAACTCCTAACTAACCTAACTCCTAAGCCTAACTCCTAACTCCTAACCCTAACCTAACCTAACCCTAACTCCTAACCCAACCTAACCCTAACCCTAACCCTAACTCCTACCCTAACCTAACCCTAACCCTAACTCCTACCCTAACTCCTAACCTAACTCCTAACCCTAACTCCTAACCTAACCCTAACCTTCCTAAACCTAACCCTAACCCTAACTCCTAACCCTAACTCCTAACTAACCCTACCTAACCTAACCCTAACTCCTAACCTAACTTTCTTAACCCTAACTCCTAACCCTAACCTAACCCTAACTCCTAACTTCTAACCTAACCTAACTCCTAACCCTAACCTAACCCTACCTAACCCTAACTAACCTAACAGCCTAACCTAACCTAACCCTAACCTAACCCTAACCCCTAACTCCTAACAGCCTAACCCTAACCCTAACAACCCCTAACCCTAACCCTAACCTCCTAACCTAACCTAGCCCTAACTCCTAACTAGCCTAACCTAACCTAACCTAACCCTAACCCTAACTACCCCCTAACCTAGCCTAACCCTAACCCAACCCTAACCTAGCCTAGCCTAACCTAACCCTAGCCTAACCCTAACCTAACCCTAACCCTAACCCTAACCCCTCCTAACCCTAACCTCTAACCCTAACCCTAGCCTAACCCTAACCCTAACCCTAACCTAACCAACCCTAACCCTAAACCTAACCTAACCCTAACCTAACCTAACCCTAACCCTAACCCTAACCCAACCCTAAAAATGACTAAGTCAAACACAAAGAACTGAGGGTGCAATACTATATTTTTGCACCTGTAGTGCTAAAGCGACAAACCTTGGTGCAATTACTCAAGGCGGCTTACTAAGTATCCTCACCAAATTTCAGCTCTCTAGGTATAACTTAAATGGAAGTCTAATACCTAGAGTTACCAAACCATGTGCATATGATCGGGGGCCCCCCAATTTGTATATATACCGAATTTCAGACTTCTAGGACCTTCACGGACGAAGTGCACCCCCCCTTATGGGGTGCACTTTCGCATTTATCCCTATATACATAACCTAACCCTAAAAATGGCTAAGTCCAACACAAAGAACTGGGGGTGCAATACTATATCTTCGCACCTAGTGGTGCTAGAGCAACAAACCTTGGTACCATGAATCACGCCGGCTCACTAAGTATCCTCACCAAATTTCAGATCTCTAGCTATAAGTTAAATTGAAGTTTAATACCTAGAGGTACCAAACCATGTGCATATGATAGAGGGACCCCCAAATTAGTATATATACCGAATTTCAGCCTTCTAGGACCTTCAGGGACGAAGTGCACCCCCCCCCTTAGGGGGTGCACTTTCGCATTTATCCCTATATACCCTAACCCTAAAAATGAATAAGTCCAACACAAAGAACTGGGGGTGCAATAATATATCTTCGCACCTGGTGGTGCTAGAGCGACAAACCTTTGTGCAATTACTCAGGGCGGCCCACTAAGTATCTTCACCAAATTTCAGCTCTCTAGATATAACTCAAATGGAAGTCTAATACCTAGAGGTACCAAACCATGTGCATATGATCGGGGGCCTCCCAATTAGTATATATAACGATTTTCAGTCTTCTAGGACCTTCAGGGACGAAGTGCACCACCCCCCCCCAGAGGGTGCACTTTCGCATTTATCCCTATATACCTAACCCAAGTCCCAACCACCAAAAACTGACTAAGTCCAACTCACAAAAATATAACTAAGTCCCACCCACCCAAGTCCCACCCAAACACTAACTACCACCCACCCAAATATGAATAAGTCCAACCCAAAGAACTGGGGGTTGCAATACTATATCTTGGTACCTGGTGGCACTACAGCGACCAAACCGGTTGCAATCGACTCAGGGCAACCCAGTAAGTATCCAGACCAAATTTCTCCTCTCTAGGTGCAACAGAACTGGGGGTACAATACCGTATCTCGACGCCTGGTGGCGCTAGAGATCCCAAACCATCTGCTTATGATCGGTGGGGCCCCAATTTGTATATATACCGAATTTCTGACTTATAGGACCTATAGAAACAAAGTGCACCCCCCCTAGTGTTACTTCCATAACTCTATTATTAAATATATAATTCCATAACTCTATAATTAACTGTTTTGACAGTAGTCCTGTGCCTGAGCCTGCCCTAACCCTAACCCTTAGACTGTTTTAAGAAAGATCTCTGTTTGTGTGCACATGCATGTTATGTCTATGGAAGACCAAGAGTTCCGCTTAAAAATAAAATGATTAAATAAATTGCTTAATTAAAGGAAAATATATTTTTAATTGTATCTAAATAATACAATAAAACTGTGATTTTAAATATTTTTAGTGAAAAATGAATAGACAATTTTTATACTATATGTAATTCATGACTTATTTTATTATTTATTTAATCCTAAACTCGCTGTTTTATTGCTCTTTTTATCTACATTTTAAAACATGCATTTAAAAGCTAACAGTAACCCTAACTTAAAAACTTTAAAAATGTCTATTCTTTTTTTCTATTGAAAAATGATTTATTTATATTTTTATTTTTGAAATAATAAATTGATAAATTCATTCTACACTTTAAAAGTCTTCCCAATAGATTTGTGCTTAGGAACCAACTAACACTATTATTAATATATGTACATATTTGCTGTATTTTCTGTTTCTAAAACAGACACACGTCACTAGGTGAAAATGCCTAAATTTAAGATTGTTCAGATTTGGATAATTGTATAATCTACATAAGTACTTCAGCATAATCATGTCAAAGAGTCAGAGTTAATATTATCACATTGTGGGCAGGTGTTACCGTCGTCCGTGTAGAGACAAGAGTCGTGGAGACAGGAATACTTCAACGAATACTTTACTAGGAATAAACACCAGGAATACATCCAATGGAACAAAGGGAGCTTAACACGCAACAACATTAACTAACATTAACACACAACAAAGAACAAAGGAAAACACAAGGATTAAATAAGGTCCATAATGAATGTGCACAGGTGCCGGTGATAAACAATGATGATTGGTTGTGAACAGGTGAGTGGAGTGTAAAGGATTATGGGGAATGGAGTCCGGGGAAACACATGGGGCTGTGACAGCAGTTCATTGTTAACAAAACTCTGGTTAAGCTGCAACTAACTTAGTCTGAAAGATAGCCTGCTCCAGACCAGGTTCATTTCCCAGCACAAGTTCTCAGAGTAATTGAGCTTGAACAATTTACAGTTTGCTCCATAAAACAGAATCCACTGAAAAATAGGCAGACTAAGCCAGTCTTATTTTTTAATCTTGTTTTATGAAATACAAGGTGATTGGGAGTAGGTATTCTTTAGTAAACCCAGTTTCTTTCTGTCTCCTTCCCTTTTTGAGCCAAACGCATTTTTAAGTACCTCATTTATTTATCCAGTACATTAAGAAACTGCACATATGTGACCCAGTCTGTGAAAATCCTCTAAAGAGGATCCTGTAGAAGAGGCGGCTACATTCATTCGTATGGAGATACATGTACATCAGGGGAGAATTTTGAGGCCCCAGGTAGATTTTGTTGTCATATCCACATGCATTTTTATCTGAGTGGTATCATTTATCATTACAGCCAATTAGATGTATCTATAATCTCATCTATCCGCATCATCAGCCATCATGGCCATGCTCGTACATTTGAGCAGATTGTTTCTTAGTTTTTTTTGTAAATAGTTGTTTTCATAACATCCAGGATGCAGAGCACATTAGTAGGGCAACTGTATGCAGAGTGGCCATACAAAGTCCTGAGATGCTTTCTTAAGAAAATTAGATGTAATATTACAGTACATAATATATTAATATTACAGACTGAGAGCGGGTGAAGGATTACTTCACCTGGTGGTGAGGTGGTAACAATTGGAACAGAACCACAGCTAGAGAATAATTTGTATTAGTACTTTTACTGCATTATGACTCTTGTGATTGGAGTAAAAAATGTTACCAAAACTCATGAGAAATCCTCCATGATGTAAAATCTAAAATACAATGACCATTTCATTTCAATTTACAAACATTAAAGCAAAGACTACAGCTTTATTATGAGATCTTGAAATACAGACATTGAACAAAGATCACACAGTTACACTTCGGCCTGTGCAAAACAATCACTACATTCACAACACATGTCCTTTGGATCTTTATTTGGCTAAAGCAGTGCTTTCCAAACATGTACTGTGACAGAGACAGGAATACTGTTTGTAATAAACAGCTGAAATACTGTAACATACATCAAAGAGATTATCTCTTAAATAAAACATTTGATTTTTTTTCTTTTGAACTTGAAAAGTTTTTGTACAAGCTAAGAAAAAAATGGAACTAAATAACACTAAAAGTGGTTCTTTGGCGCATAATCAAAGGGGAACCACTTTAAGTGCTATATAGCACCTGTCTTAGTCAAATGATGCTATATGTGGTGCATATAGAACCATTAGGGTTAACTACTCCAAAGAACTATACAGGTGCTTAACAGGTTTTAATATATGGTAGCGGAGCTATATAGCACCTCAATCAACCAATGAAGAACCTTAGTTATTATTTTGTTTGCAACTACTCTTTTAAACAGGCAGAATTAAAATGCATTAAATAGTCTAAACACAATGATATTCGGTACAAAACAATAAAGCAGGTTAACATTCCCATAGCCCAAAACAGTAACTTCCCCGTTCACAATCGAACCTTCTCTTCTTCTATGCTAACATATATAAACCTCCCCTGGGCCACACATACTCCACCCAGTGTTCAAACACAGAATTACATACAGTACTTTGGACAAAAGCGTCCGACAAATGCATAAAAACTGATTGGCCAGAGCTGAACCTTGCAGAACATCTTTGAGATGGAAGGAAATATTCTCACAAATTTGATACATTTTTGTCTCGTAAACAATTACTGTGGATCAAGTGAAAATCAGCATTTGAGTCAATTATGTGCAAACGAGTGAGCTCACATTCAGATATCTTTTTCTTTGTTGAAATCTTTGCAAGACAACACATCTGGTTTAGACCCAGTTTCATTTATACAAGTTTTCTGGCAAAAAGATGGATTTTCTGCATTCGATTTCTAGACTTTTGGCATACACTTGTATTCTAGAGAATCATTTTCCAAGTTTGTCAGAGAATATAGAAGCATTCAGTAAATCTTCAGTTTCTCAGATTTAGGTCAGAATCCAGTGTTAGGACTAATCCAGTAATAAGAAAGGGTTAGAAATGTGCAATCCTTCACCTGCTGCTCTAGAAATGCAGACAAATTCATGTTGATTGTAGAAACTGAAAGTCCACAATCAAATTTCAGCTGCACAAACACGTGACGGGATCTTGAATGAGCACAAAGAACGAGAGCAAGGCAGAGCTCAAACTCACTCTGCCTTACCTTCATTCAGACTTCACGACCACTTTAGAGATTTCAATGGGAGTTGGTGCTGTAGGCGGGACTTTGGCCAGTCTCCAGCAAACCGTCTTTCACTGTCATCCTTCAAACAGCAGAAGAGCAGGTGCATTAAAGTAAAACACAGATGACAACAACAACAACCATCACTCAATGAATATTAATGACAATAATAAAATACAACATGTCGATAGAAAGAATGTCCGGGTTGGTTAGTGAAGTTTTAGCTTTATGGTCTACATTCTAGACTAACAATAAAAAAACATCACCTGTTCATGTAGATCTGAAAGATTGGGAGTTAGTAAGTGAAGTTAGCACTTCCAAAAATCTCCCACTTACACATAAAGTGTAAAAGAGAAGAGCATTGTAATATTTACTCTTAACCAAGAATATCATTGTTAAAAAGAACATCCTCGAGTTGAGATGATTCTGTCAGTTATAGAGTTGCTCTAGCTCACATGCTAAGCCAAGATCATGGGTTCTATTCATAGGGAACAGGTATGCTAACAGTTGGCTTTGGATTACAGAATGTTTCAATGTACACATTTTAATACACATGTAAGTAAATACATGCGTGTCACTAGGATGAAATAATAAAGTGAACAAATCAGTTGACAAACGCACCTGCGGAGACTTTCGGCACGGCTACTGATGCGACTGGAACCGCATCTCTCGACCGGCTCTCGTATGGAAGTCTCAGAGGAACGAAGCCGAGCTGAGATGTTCTGGCTGACTGCAGGAGATGCAGCTGCGTTGTCATGGTTGCTGGCCACAGGAGTATTAACGCCTGTGCTGGTGCCCATGGACTTGGAAATGACCTTGAGTTTATGTGAAGACGACTTGTAGTGCTTTGTCTTGTGCTGCACGCGGCTGTTGTGTTTGAGGAAAAACTCGCAGGACTCCTGTAGAACGCGCCGACTCTCGCTAATGGCACTGAAGAACAAAATTCAAAACGGTCAACAAACATCTTATTCCTTTTTTTAATGCTTAAAAATTGCTAAAGAGAGTATGACGGTGCACTCTGTTCACTTTATTTAGAAGCTAATATTTATTCATTTAATTATTTTAATTATTGTTTATTTTTCGCATTGGTTGTATCCGAGTTATGTTACATTACATTACATTTACATTTATTCATTTAGCAGATGCTTTTATCCAAAGTTACTTACAAATGAGAAACCATTTAACATTTAGTCCAAAAATGCAGACGTACATAATATCCAGTCTGACATTTTTTGTTTTATCACACTCTCCTTTTACAACAAGTTTCTAAAGCAACAGACTTTTACTGTGCACATTAATTCTGCTGTAGATGTGAATACAAGTTACCAGGGCTTGACATTTTTTGGAGTGTTAAATTTACTTCTAGATTTACTAACCCATGTGGTGTTATGTACTGCACTAATGAGCGAGAAACCGATTACATTAGCTCAAGGCAACAAAAGCCAACGTCAGATCACCAACAAAAAGAGCACAAACATGAACGTTTTTAGCATTATTACAACAGTCAATCAAACAGTGAGTGGCACCTTTCCCCAAAACAATGAGGTTACTCTTCTGGTTTTAGGGTTAGGGTTAAGCTAACACAATGTGAGCGGGTAGCACAGATCCACAGTATATGCAGATAGTGTTGTTAGTTTATATAAGAATACTACAACTCAATTATATATATATATATATATATATATATATATATAATATTGACATTTAAATGTATATAAAACTCAACCAGTCAAAGTGGCAAGCGGTAGTGACTGCATTACACACAAGTGTAAACCTAAACCAAACATATAGGACATATAGGACAAACAGATAGTGTTCTTACTCTTTTCTGCGAGTTCTGCTGAAGAACAACACCCACTCTGAGCAGGTCTTCTTACTGCTCACCCAAAACACTGCCGATATTCCTGCTACCAGCGTCATGAGATACTTCACGAGAAACAGCCAGAGCTCGGGACGGTCTGCATCAGTCCTCTACAAACAAACCAGACAGAACAGTTAACAAACAGGACGTTCAGACACTTACAGCACCTGTGAGGAGGCTTTAACATCTTACGCCATAAGAGCAGGGAATGCCGTATTCCTGACAGCGCTCGTTGATCCAGGCGTTCTCCCAGGAGCGCCGGCGGGCCTGTTCATACAGGTAGCAGCCCAGCAGGGTCAGCAGAGGAAGAAGATACAGGCCGCTAAAAACTCCGATGCGGATCATGAACTTTTTCAGCTTCTCCTGGTTCCGTTCGTCATGCTGGATCACTTGCCGCACGTGGTTGAGAGACACGATTCCAGCCAGCAGCAGCGAGAGACCAGCTAGCACCCCCACCGCCAGAGGAGTCACAACAAACCAGCGTAACGCCGGCAGGTCGTACAAACCGACGAAACAAACGCCGCTGATGCCGTCTCCCTCTACTTTGTTCAACGCCAGCAGCGCCACCGTAAGCGCTCCGGGAAGACCCCAGGCGACGGCGTGGAACCACGCAGCCTTTTTCTCGATGGCTTCGCAGCTCCACTTGGGCCCCGCGGCCAGAAACCACGTCACAGTCAGAATGACCCACCACACCGTCCCGGCGGTGGAAAAGAAATACAGCAGCATAAAGAGCAGGGTGCAGCCGCGGTTCTGGGCTCCCAGAACAACGGTGGACGTAAGCCCCGGCATACTGGCCTTGCTGCAGGAGGCCTCGTTGCCCAGCAGAAAACCCAAAAAATAGACAAAAGAGACAAAACTGTAGCATACGGCGTAGAAGACGATAGGCCGTTCAGGGTAGCGAAATCTTCGTACATCAATGAGGAAGGTTAAAAAGGTGAAGAGAGTCGCACATAAGCACACAACGGAGCACACCCCAATGAACGTCTTAGCAAATCTGACTTCATTTGCTTTAAGATACATGTTGTCACACGGAGGAGCGCAGTCTTGAGTCCCGAGAAAAGAGCCACCTTGTCCCGGGCGAGTCTTTAGTTGAAGAGGACACCAGAAACCCAGATCTCGATTGACTGACAAAGCGCTTCTGGTTGTGGTCGTCTCTTCCACAGGGGAAACGGCAGAACCGTCAGGAGAAATGTGACATGACTCCAATCTGTTAAACCAGAGACACACACACACAAAACTGCAGTGATTCAAAAGGTCTCAATCAAAATATTCATCTTGCGTTATTTAATTCAACAATATTATATTAGTTCTGACCAATCTGTTCCTCAAACACATATGACAATAGAAATCAATTTGAATGGATTTAAATGATTTGATGTGATGTGCTCACCTGTCACACTGCAGTTCTGCAGGCCAGCTGATTCCAAACGTTAACATGTCTCTGCTGCAGTCAAACAGCACACGCTCACACAGCTCTCTGCACGGCCGGAGGACACGCGTGTGTTCTGTGCACTCGGGAACAAAAGCTTGACAGAGGAAGAGATGCACGTCAGGTGAACAGCGCAGGTTAGCCAAGGGCATGAAGTGCTACACAAAGAGAAAGACACAAGACAAACGTTTTCTTCAAATGCCATAGAATGACACTTTCTGTTTTGTCTTGAAAACACATCGAGCAAAATACACGATCAACAGAAACACTTAATATTAAAAAAACAGAAATAGTTACTGTGAAAATCAGCAATAAACTTGACACACACATGAAGAATTCAGGCTTTAAATGAGAACTATGATGATGATGGTGTATATTGATGGAAGAAGAGGCTACGAATTTCCAGTTGATTAAACTTTTACAGAATAACTAATATAACATGAACCTCAGAAATTGAGACATTTATCTCAAGATCTCATATGCATGACATATATTACTAGAAAACTAGAAAAACTGCTTCACACCCCAGAAAACATTCTCAATGTGACACTTTAATCAATTCTCAGATTAGGGTTAGACATTTCAATGCATACAGCACTTTTATCAGTTCTTTCATTTCTCAGTGGACTGTTTATATATTCCTGTATAATGACAGATAAAAAATAGAAGAGTTTAGCATACATGAAATAAATCAATCATCTTTAACAAACATGGGCTTTCCATTATTTCTCTTTTCAAAGCAACAGTAGGAGGTTAACAAGAGCGTGTGTGGTTGGGTTTTTCTCTCTGGAGTTTCCTTCCTTCCTGCTCTCATGTTTAAAGGTTTAAACAATAGAGCCGAGGGTTTTTCTCCATCTGTGTGTTACACGAGGTCCATCATTTAATATGTCTAATCCTTCAGTGAAACCTCAATGAGACCGCACACAAACCCCACTAAAGTCATGCTAACTATAACCCACATGACTACATAACTCATTTACATCATAAACATAATGGCATTTACATTTAGTCATTTAGCAGACGCTTATATCCAAAGTGACATAAGAAACAGAAGCAATTTAAACAACAGGAGCAACAATGTCTAAGTGGACTGAAACTAGTCTTAGTTAAACTAAACTCATTGTACATAGCCAAGAAGTTGTTGTTGTTTTTAAATAGAAAGTATACAAGGAATAGAGAGAGAATAGGAAAGGAAGCAGAAGTAAATGATATTATTGTGTCAGGTGTTATTAAATGAGATACTCATGGCCAGATCATTGCACCATCATTTTGTAGGCTAGGAGCAAAGCCTTGAATTTGATCTGGGTGGTTACTGGGAGCCAATGCAGGATGATGAAAAGTGGCGTGACATGCGCCATAATCACTATAGACGACTCTGGACAATCTGTCGTGAATATGTGGAAGTGATGCCACGAGCAATTGTTTTTAAACTAACCTTTCAAACACATTTAAGACTAGTTAAGAGTTCTTAAAGAGAGGTTCATCTTTTCTTCTCTAGACCACCTAGACATTTTTTAATATGCCTTAAAAAATAATCATTTCTATTCAGAAATAAGGGTTAAGGAAATCAAGTTATTCATAGAATAGGTATGTGTTTTTATCTGATTGTCTTTAATGGGTCTCATCATTTTTGTCCTTTTACAAATTAGAACAACAACAACAACATAATGACAGGATGACCTGAGGATGACTTTCACCAAAGCTCACCTTCATCTTGACGGCAGCAATGTCCTGGTCATAATGCTCAAGCATGTTGGGGAAAAATGTGTTGTTATATGACATGCCATGACACCACTGCACGCTCACTGGCTCACATGTGAACAAACTGTGGCTCGTGCAAGAGTTCATCATGAACAAAAACCCAAACCCAAACCCTAACACGATCTGCATGATCAAAAAAGAGTCTGAAGAAAACCTCAAGATGAGAGCCTCAGGTGGATCTTCAGTCCTAAACACCACATCAAGAGCTGCAAGACAAACACAGAGATGTAATCGAATCGTTGAGACACAGCGACTCCAATGGTCATTTTCTCACAGGCGATTAAAACTCTTGAACTGGACTAAAGCTAATAGATCACTTTAAAGTGTCGTCATAATGCTGTCTACATGACGTCTGCGTTACTTTATCTCCAGTAAAGATTCATAAGCAGCGCAGGGTTACTGAGAAACACTTGTGTTAAAAGAGAGAAATAAACTCAACACTTACCACAACAATTATCATCCAAACTAACTTAACATTGTTCTTTGTGTTTTATTACAGGAAAAGATGTTCTTCTTTCTTCTCAGCGTGAAAGATTTGTGTTTAAAATCTTTATTAAATGATCCGCAATCGTTCCTAGAGGAAGCAGACGATTCGCTGGAGTTTCCGACTTCCTAAAGCAGGAGTTTGGAGACATTCGCGCATGCGCAGTAAACTTGCCAAGTAGTACAGTGAAGGAGCATTCATGAGCTCTGATGACGTCATGTTTGAATGTCTGTCTGATCTCAGCGCTTCACAGAGATAGATGAGAATATTACATGACAGATGTCTTATTACATGACAGATGTCTTATTACATTACAGATGTAATACTGTCTCCTTTAGGTGAAGTTGTGTGCGAGACATAGACACACATCTGTCATGTCATGAGGAGTTCAGGGATTAGATTTACTTTAATGATATTCTTATTTTACCACTGTGATTTTGAAGGAATAATTTGACTGATATAAAAAGCTCTTGATTGGACGTTGTAAACGAAATGAACTGAACTTGTGTGCTGGACTCAAAATACTAATATAACAGACTGAGGATGTTGAAAACATTAATGAAACTTTGTATAGCTCTTCTTATATAACATCTTAAGACGAATGATGTCATGGTTTGGATAAAAACGTCTGCTAAATGCTTCAGTCTATTAACTGACTTTATACAGCAGTTGTATCAGTTATTCTTCTAAGCCCTGAACCGCAACGTAAAACAATTGCATTATATCCTTCCTGGAGCCTAAAGTCCTAAAGATTTGCTTCTCTTTATCCTCTCAAAAAAAACCTTCAGATTTTTTTCCATCTTCAAAAAAATTTCATCTTCAAAAGTAGTTTTCTCTTCAAGAGTCCAGGCAAGAGATTTTTTGGCTTGCTAGCGAACAATTAGCATGTATATTCAGTGCCAACATTGACCACCAGGTGTCCCTGTCAGTAGGAATGAACTCTTGTGCCTGCGATGCTCTGAGCAAACAGCACTGAAGATGGGAAAAAAGTTGGGAATATAAAAAATTGAGAGAGAAAAAAGAAATGAAAATCTTTAGGACTGAGGCTTCAGGAATATAAGGATCATTTTTTTCACCATGATTTTTTTACGTTGGGGTTCAGGGCTTCTATTGTATTAAATTAGCTGATGGGACTTCTAACTAAATCGATTTATTCTTATAAGCCTTGTATATAATGGTTCTTATTAAATACAGGATATGTTTAGGGTGTTACACACACAACATATACACAAAACATGATTCACATTTATAAAGTTCTTCTCAATTTTTTAAATGATTTGTTGTTTTACCTTGTTGCCACTCATATTATAAGATGACACTCATATGCCACTTATTTATAATAGTGACACTCATTTTCTTTTGTCTATTATTTAACATCGTTGTATTTTTTTTAATTGTCCTTACATTCCTTCCTGGATAAATAATTATATTATTTGTTACATTACAATATATCATTATAATAGAATTTTATACGGAAAGTCTGCCTACGACCTCCCATCTGGACCTGAGGATTTTTTTAATATATTAAATACATTATTTTTTCTTACAAGACAAAAACTACCCAGATGTACCCCAACACTTTTAAAGGACATTATTAATTTCCCCGTGTTTTCATCTGTTTTTATCAATAATTTACTTTATTTACACTGTTGTAATGCTGAGCAAACAGCAGATTGATTGACAATTCAAAACTAATAACTACAGTTACATTTACTTCCGTAAATGGCCACAGCATTTTTATGTTGTATTTTACAATGAATATTTCTTATTGTACTCTTCAAGTTATTGCATAAATAATAAGAGACATGGAATACATGAAATATGTTGTTTTATATATGTTGTTGATAGCTCACCTAACCTGCCACACCTGCCAATGGCAGCACTTACAGTTTAATGACAGATCAAGTTGTTTAGAAGCAATTTGTTTTGTTTCATAGTCAACTCAACATCTGGATGGAGCTGTCAGTTCAAGCAAAAAGATCTGCCAGTTGAGATCACAGAGCCATTTATTTATTGATAAAGTATGCATGGTGCATAAGAAGACATTCCTACGAATAAATGCAGAATACAAAATTACTATAATTTCTTTAGAGGTGAGATTTGGGACGTGTTAAGTTCGGTGCGTTGGATAGAGCTGTCAGTTCAAGTGATAAGACCTGCCAGTTGAGATCACAGCATTTTGATCCCTTTGAACATAAAAAATGTCGACAAGCTGTGCATCCTGCATAAGACGACATCCATACGAAGAAATGCAGCAAAGAAAATGATTATAATTTCTTTATAGGAGATGTGTGGGACGCGTTAAAGTCGGCTTGTTGTTTGTAAAATCGTGTAAAATTTATTCAAAGTACACTCAGTAAGTTACAAAAAGAGATTTTGAATTGATTACGTGAGTGAAACAAAACATATTGCTTCAGAACAGCTGTCATTAAACCGTAAGTGCTCCCACTGTTAGTCAGTTCAAGATTAAACCCCTACTGGAAAATATTCTGCAACAATGTTTCTCATACTTTATTACAAAATGTATTTAGCAACACTTTAAGAGATTCTTTAATACAGGAATGACAATATTAAAATAAAAAGAATAATTTTCTTTGCTTTGCTAATCATTTTCTTTGCATTGCTTATAAAAATACAATTGAAAGGCGTTATATTGGTTTTCAGCATTACAAGTAAACAAACAGTGTTTTTATAAATAAAGCTTTTATAAAGAGATATAATGCACAAAGATAATGCAGCAAATCCGATCAAAGCTCTAGTTTAATTTTTAAATAGTCTCTGTAACATCAACACAACACACTGTGCTGAAGACTGTCAGTGGAAGCCGATGCGAAGGGCTTTATTTTTCACCATCGTAAACTTGCAGATAAAGACGCGTGCAAAGGCCGGATCAGCCTGGTAATGGTAAGTTTTAGTGTTGGTTGGCGGCGGTTCGGCAGGTGTGACAAACATCTGCTGATTGAGAGACGACACTGACGGTGAGAGATACTGAGACGCCCCTGTGACAAAATCCACCAGACGATTGTACTGCAGCTCTGAGAGACACTCACGGCCCCCGTCACCCTAACACACACACACACACACAGAGAGAACATTTTCAACCTTGTGGGGTCATGTTTTTGGTCCCCATGAGGCAAACAGCTTATAAATAATAAATAATGCTAAATAATGTTTATTTAAAAATGTATAAATGCAGAAAGGTTTGTGTGATGGTTAGTTTTAGGGGTAGGGTACAGTATAAAAGACATTATGACTATAGAAGCCCAACATGTGGGTGTGCTTTTGTGTATGTATGTGCACGTGTGTACCTCTGTGTCACTGGTCACTCTGTGCTGCTGCAGCGTGAGCGTAATGCGTCCAGGTGTGTGTGTATCATGTTCACACTGGATCTCTGTGATGGGAAAGGCCTGCTGTTGTGCATCCTCACACAAACTGACCACAAACAAAACCTCTCCACTGAGCAGCAAACAGCCCGAATGTTCCAGGCCCGAGCCGCTGACCATACACACCTCCAGAGCCATGTGCAGCTCCGGACGACCCAGAGACTGTAACATCTTCCTACACAACCCAAACAACACACACACTCAGGTACTCAGGTTCTGCTACATCAGTTTAAGTGTGTTTAGTGTGTTTAAATATTGAAATACTGAAACAAACTTCTTTGTATTTATACAACATAAATTGTTCTTTGATAATATAAATGAATAAATTGAGATCATTTTGTGTTTCAGAAGTAACAGTGTGCACGAGAATCTGTACGCGTGTGTGTTTGTGTGCAGGTTTACCAGACATATTTAACGTGACTGTTGACAGCATCTGCTGATTTTCTGTCTGTAGGCTGATACAGCTGTTGAGGAAGCTGCCAGAGTCCAGCGCCGTGCAGAAGACCTGAAAACACGCACGCACCGTTGTCGTTATGTTGTGTGTGCAAGCACGCAGCGTTTTAAATTGCTGTGTAAGGGAATGTTGACTGTACCGTAACCCGTCTGTGACACCAGTTCAGCCGCTCCTCCTATTGGCTTAGTGAAAACTCCCACAATGCCTTTCCCAACACCGGAGATGACGCTGCGCGCCGCACCGCTCGCTGAATCAGGCACATCTAGAGTCCGTGTGAATGTTTGCATGGGCTGATCCACAATACCCGCGATGGCTCCTACACACACACACACAGATGAGCATTGCAGAGAGAGAGAGAGAGAGAGAGAGAGAGAGAGAGAGAGAGAGAGAGAGAGAGAGAGAGAGAGAGAGAGAGAGAGAGAGAGAGAGAGAGAGAGAGAGAGAGAGAGAGAGAGAGAGAGAGAGAGAGAGAGAGAGAGAGAGAGAGAGAGAGAGAGAGAGAGAGAGAGAGAGAGAGAGAGAGAGAGAGAGAGAGAGAGAGAGAGTCTCTCACCCAGCAGACTGATGCCCAGCCTCGACAGGCCTTGTCTCAAACCGTCTCCCAGAGTCTCAGGCAGTTGTCTTCGCCACTCCTCCTGTCTCGTGTAATGCTCATCATCCAGTGACAAACGGTCCATGTTACGCGCCAGACTCGTTGCCAGATTAGTGATGGACGTCAGAGTCCCTGCAGAGAGCCACATCACAGAGTGTCATAGAGAGAGAACATCACACACGCACACACACATCAGTGCATCTACACACGACTCATCTGTCACGTACAGCAATTTTCCACATGCTAAAAGAGAGCTTTTCATATGAACCGCCCACAACACACACAGTAATCCACTCGCAAACTCCAAATCTACACACGTGATCAGTACTACGATTCTAATAGCAAGTCATGACGGATTGAGTACGTCTTGTCACCTTTAGAGATGTGTTTGATAAACGAGTTCGTTCCTCTGGAGACGCCACTAATAAAAGCTCCTGGTCCACGAGTCAAACCTTCATACGGCAACCTGAAGAAATCAGACACTCCGTTGCCGATACTCCGCACCAGACTGGCGGGACTGCCCAGGATTTCCAGAGAACCAACCACCCATCCTACACACACCAACACAGATCTCAACGCTCTGAATCAATGGGTTATTTGTGTGCGAACGTGAAAAGGACTCACCCGCTCTGAAGAGAGCACCGGCGGCGTAATGCATGGCGAGCGTGTGCACCAGCTGTCGCGGCGTGGTGCACACAGGGCCGCGTTCAAACGGCGAGAAGGACAGTGGAGTGTGATCAGAAGCGATGTAAAGCTTCAGAGATGCGTGGATGCTCACCAGCAGATGAACGGCTTCGATGGACAGCTTCTGCAGCCGCAGTGGCCTTTCCAGCGCCCGGGCCAACTCCAGGACCTCGCCAGGAACGGGCGGACCCGCCCCGCTCCACTCCATCTCTCTTTTGCCCAGCGTGGACTCTGGGATGTAGGTGGTGAAGAGCGTTTTCACGTAATAGATGAAGGTGTCCTCCAGATAGACGCGTGCCGGTTTGATACGAAAGGCGAGGCGGTCCGGCTGCCCGTCTGTGGAGAGGCCAATGGTCAGAGACCAAAAACACTTTTCACAGAAGGCCGGCGAGGCGAGCGCCGACCCAGGGTCACACGAACACACGCCCGTGTCCGTCTGCTGCTCCTGACACACAATTACAGGGAAGTGGAAGCTGGCACGGTCGTACAGCTGATTGTCCACCTGCAGGCTGCCGCAGTGCACCTGGAGCACGTGGCTGGAGGGAGTTTCTGCCTGGCCGGCTGACGGTTCACTGGGCGGCAGATGAAGCAACAGTTTGGACACGGTGAGACGTAACAGCTCCACGGAACTGGACGGGGTGGTGATGTCATCACAGAGCGCCACGCTTACCTCATTTAATATGATTCTGAATGACAGCGTCTGACTGGACACCCTGCCACACACACATATAGACTAAATTTTGCCCTCAGCTGAAATAACAAGAAACATAAGACACAGACTGATTATTTAAGTGTACCTGTAGGGTGTGATCAGGTCTTCAGCGCTGCTGTCGGGTGTCAGGGTCAGTGTGATGGTGCCACTCTGGTGAAGCACATCAATGTACAAACAGCCGAAACCAGGCAGGAAAACAACCTGCAAACCACAACCAATCAGCAGCCTTTAAAACACTATTGAAGTTGTTCACGCACAGTGAAGTGCACCTTTTACATCACAACACAACACAGATGAAACTGTCTTACACATAATCCTATCCGCTCCTTATAATTGCAAACATTTCTGCATCACTGTGTGTGTTGTGTACCTGTGTTCCAGGGTTGCTGATATCAATGGCATCGGTCCAGTTCGGCGTGTTCGGCGTGTCTGTGGGGTTGGTGGGTGTGTCAGTGACGAGGCAGAGCAGCAAAGTGGGAAGCGTCTCTTTCTGTTTGCACTCGGGGAAGCTGGAGGTGTGATGATACAGCTCATGATGAACACAGGAGACTGCCGGCAGAACCCTGCAAAACACCTCAGCTCGTGTGATCTCTGAAAAACACACGCAACATGATTTACCTTGGATGTAATTTTGGTTAAAGTGTGTGTAAACATCAGTGTGTGTGTGTGTGTTTGTTACCCCTGAGGTTTTCCTTCAGTAACAGGTTGATGGGGCAGCGGTTGTAAATCAGCATCCGTGGGCATGGATCTTCACTTAAAGTCAGATATGTGATGCCTAGATGCTCCTGACACGTCAAAACCAGAGGCCTGACGCACACACACGCACACGCACACGCGCACACAGCACACACACACACACACACACACACACACACACACACACACACACAAGAAACAATTAATGACTTCTAAATACATCTGAACTCACATCCCCCTGAAACACTTCAACATAAAGCCCTTAAAACCCAAGAGCTGAGACACAAAACCAGTCCAAGTCCAGACCAGCACTAATGAACAAAACCAAATCATTAAAGAAAGTCAAAAATCATATTTGGACCATTGGGAAAATCAAAGTAAAAAACAAAGCACACTTGACTGATTGGAAAATACAATCTGGCAGAATCTCTCTCATTTATCAGCTTCACACTCTCAGAAACAAACTACTGCCTTGATGTGTACAATCTTCACATATAGCGATTATCTCACTCCCTCAAACCTGCCTCTGCCTATAATCTATAATCATCATTTGTACAGTTTGTTCATTTGTACAAGGCAGTTTATTATATTTACACTTTGTATTACTTTTTATCATTTATATTTTATTTAAGTAAACTGCAATTCTATCTGTGATTAAAGAGAGAATATAAAGCTGAGAACGACATCAGAGCCTAAACTAAGAAAAGTCTTGACCTCTATAGAGACACACACACCGACTGTGTCCACACCGCACACAAAACCAAGAGGAAACACAACTGCACTTTTTATCCTCATGACCAAATCACACAAACATCAGAGAAACATTTTTACCCCAATTCACAAACTTCAACAAGCTGTCAAACATACTGAGAGAAAACCCAATAAGATCAAACACAAAACACACAAACTCATACTGTGTCATTAACCCTAACACTTTTCTGTTTATTTAGCTTTTGTGTGCAAAGATGATTTTTTTTGTGTGAACTTGTTTATATTTAATGTATCTATGCTTTGGCAATGTAAAGATATTAAGCTTTTTTGAATCTTGAAAGACAGGGATGTTTAGGGCTACAGTCAGTGTAATGACAGTGACACACCGTGTGTTGAAGGGGTTTTTGCTGTCCGGCTTCACAGGTACACAAACACTCTGTCTGGGAAAATCTGATCTCACAAGGGCCGGAAGACTCCACAGGTCTGTCTGATCGTCACAGCTGAACAACAGATGCTTTGATGACATCGCTGCATCCGTTTCTGACATCTGAACGCAAGACGCGGGTCGCAAGACGTCCCAGCAGGTCACAGGACACGACAGCTGATCTCCAGCATCAGTCGCAGCAGTAAAAACCGATGATTCAGGAACCTCGTACACCTGAATGACAAACAATTCTCATTAAACCTCATTACTGCAATAAAAATCCTGTAATGCAAAATACAGTATAATGATGACGAACACTGTGTGAACACCCATGACCTTTACACTGCTAATGCACAACATTTAATTATCCAAAAATAATTAACACTGACAATAAGAGCCATGGCAGTAATGGCTGTGTGTGTGTGTGTTGTACCTGGTCATGCATCATGCTTGTGTGTTGTGATATCACAGCTCTGCAATTGATAATGCTGCTTGTGTTGTTTAGCAGGATGGTTTTATCCTCAATCTGTAAAACCTGAATCCCGTATTTCACTGAAGATGACACACACAACTGACAGAGCTGACAGACACACAGACAGACACTTTAGTTGTTGACAGTTCAGATAAAACACATGTGTAATATGTGCGTGTGTTCATCTGACGCACACCTTCAGCTTTCCGGGTTGTGTTCCGAGTGTGATGTCTGTGTGGATGTATCCCTCTTCATCCAGCAGCAGGACATCAGCTCCGCCCCCCTCCGGCCACCGCGGCGATGACACGTCATGGACCAATCGCACGGCAGGAGACTTGTGCACTGTGTTAGTTTGTGGCCAATAAATACCAATCTGAAACGCATCCTAAACACGCATGTCTGGTTTATTATCATTCCATAGACGTAATGGTTTTTATACTGTACCAACTGTATATTCTATACCTTAAACCCCTAAACACCTAACCATCACATCAGAGATGTCTAAATGTTTTTAAAGGATGCCTAAAGGCTCATCTTCTATGTCTAGCTATTGAGACTGCATTGGGTGTTTTATTTGTCTTATTGATATGTCTTGAGATAGTTCTTTTATTTTATGAGGCATAAATGTATTATTGTAAAGCACTTTATTGTTTTAATGGTGCTTAATAAATAAAACTAAACTAAACTGTGTGCATTCATGTTTAGGTCCACACAGCCAGCTCTTCTCTCAAGCACTGCAGCAGCACAGAAACAGAGCTGTATCAGAGTATTTCAGCTGGGTTTGTATTAATTGAGACTAATTGATCCAGTCCCACTGAAAGCACATTTGTTCCGTTCTTTCATTCAGACAGAGACAGACCTTGAAATTGGGTGGTATGAGAGTTTTTCCAGCTGGTATCTGTGTGATGATGCTCTCAGCTTCAAACAGCCAGAGATCCCAGTGTGAGTGATTCACCAGAAGAGCCCACGGCACAATCTCCACCAGCAGTGTGTTCAGACCCGATCTCCACACGCTCAAGCGCACCTGCATGGGACTGTCCCACTGCGCCACAGACTCCACCGCACACCTAAACACACACACATGATATGATATAATATGATGATATAAAACAAATGAAATAATACTCATGAAAAGAAATTTATATATGTGTTGATTTGTGTGTGAACCTGTCTGTGTGTTTGCTGGTGTAGGGCCAGGCGGGACGCTGGGCTTTCTGCTCGCCGTAGAAATGATCCAAAACATTCGTCTGGTTCTGATCTGCTGCAGATCTGCTGATGATCTGTTTAACGACAGCGGTGGAGACCGGAACAGCACAATCTGATGCGTCATCCTCCTCACTGAAACACACAAACACACACATCAAGTGGGTCTATTTGGTTATGTTGTATATCTGCATCCGTGAGTGTTTGTGTACCTGTTCTGGAAGGTTAGGTGGTGTATCAGATCTGCCTCTGCGTTCAGTAGCGCCTCCTGGTGGCCGCGGCCGTGAATGAGCTGCGTGTCTCTCTGGCCCAGACTTCTTTTCTCAACATGAACCAGAAGAGCATCGGGCAGGTGACTCCACATCACAAACAAAGGGCTAAACACAATCTGAACATACAACACAACACGGCTCCATCAGTCGACCACAGTAATGCTTCTCTAGACGGCACAGACAAACAAACCCTTTACAAATGATTTAGAATGACAGCATGAGGCAAAAATGAGCCAAACGGCACATTATTTACATCCCTCCTTATGTGTCTTCATTGGTTACCGGCCGTTGCACTAGAACTACAGTCATTTTGACCGATTTTGTGCAAATAAACCCCATATGACTAGAGTACCCTGACTTTTTCTTGTATGCGTGTATATTTTCTTCTAACATTGTTATTTTATTAAAATGAGTATTTCTACCTAGAATGGCCATAGCAGTCAAACTGACCGTATGCATTACAGGCGGTGTATAATTTCAGCGCTTTTTCCAGTTGATGCGTGCGACTGTTACCTAGCAACTTTTTCTCTGGCTGTTTTTATATGTTATTGCTTAGCTAAAACGTAGCTTTACCTTCAAAATGTCAACAAGAAATAAGGTGCAGATCCAAGACACGTCCAAAAATGTGTTTTTACTTAAAACATAACCGATTGTGTTTACACCATTGTTTATGCTCGCCAACACAGACATTTGGCATAACTGTGTGTGTTTAACCAGTCAATGACAATAAGCATAGAAAGAGAACATTTGGTCATCGACAGGTGCACATGGAAACACAGCGAGTTCTCTCTCGTAGTTGAACCTATGGCACGTTCATGAACTCTTTCAGTACTATAAAGTAAATCATACTCTTTATTTCAAAATCATGGTAATAACTTTAATCATCACAGCACACTAAAACATATATCTATATACAATTTATATCTACCACCCAACCAACCATATAAAACACTTTTGTGTACCTCATTACGGTCACGTCCAGAAACATGTTGAAGTATTTTCCTCCTGTGTTTCCCCTTACGTGTTCCTCTTGGCGCACGCAAATGGCACGCATTGTATAGAGCGCGGGTGCTCTTAAGGCATTTTAAGGTTAGGGGTTAGTTATGGTTAGGTTTGAGAGATGGTTAGTGGATATGGTTAAGTTAGGATGAGGGTTAAGGTTAATAGGAACACTAACGTAAGGGGAAACATAGGAGGAACAGACTTCGACATAGCATGTGCTTTGCTTCGCCCAGTCTCTCGCAGTTATTTGAGACGGCAGGTGAAAAACATGTTTCACTCGCCCCACATACATCACACGAGCGACTTTTTTTTATATTACAAAAAGATCATATTATGTATGCTCCAATTGATCCATATTATTCATCAAATATGGCCATAGAAGCTTTGAATGTAAAATGTAACATGACAAAATTGACATTGACTACAGTCTAGTATAAACGGTCAGAATGACCGCTAATAGGCGTTCTAGTAGTTAAAGAATTCAGGTAATGTTCTGTGCTTTCCTGTGGCTCAGTGGTTAGAGATGGCACTAGCAATGCAAAGGTCATGGGTTTGCCCATCCCAGAGATTACACATACTCAGAGAAAATGTATAGATCAATACAAAATCACTTTGGATAAAAGTGTCTGCCAAATGCATAAATGTAAACGTGTGTATTTATTTGAGATCTTCACACTTCTCATGTTGTTCTATATAATGCAGACAGGTCTAAAAAATCAGGCCAAGTGTTTTGTCTTACACCAGCCTCAGTAAACGCAATGCTGTTATTTAAACATTTACGTTAGTTGAAAATAAAACTGTGAGTCTGTGTGTGTACTCACCAGTCTTTGTTGCATGTTTGTGTTTGCCTCCAGCAGCATTCTTGTGCACCAAACATGCAGCAGTGAACCATCAGAACACGACACCTGCACACACACACACACACACACACACACACACACACACACACAGACAGACACACACACAGACACACACACACAGACACAGACACACACACACACAGACACACACACACACACAGACACACACACACACACACAGACACACACAGACACACACACAGACACACACACAGACACACACACAGACACACACACAGACACGCGCACACAGACACACGCACACAGACACATGCACACAGACACACACACAGACACGCACACACACACACACACAGACACACACGTTGGGTTTAATCGTTGAGTCACGTTAGTCTTTCCATAGTCACAATGTGTTTTAGACTGTACAGACTGTATATTGTATGGTGTAATCCTTACATAAACATTTTTGCATTTAAACATTTTTAACATAAACATAATTTAGTGTGATTTATAATTGGCACCTGCTGTAACCGTAAACATGCTTCTGTTAGTCTAATAAACTTACCTGGCAAAAGAATTAATATTAGAATATCTATAAGTGAACATTATTGGTGAGTGTGGTTTAGTGTGTGTTACTGTGGCGACTGTATTTTATCTGTTCATCTCATCTGTACCTGCACCACAGAGCAGCTGTTGTTCTCATGATCCAGACTGACGTCTTGAGACCAGGCGTCATCACCGGAGACTCGCACACACAGCTGCGTTACTTCACCGTCCTCCAGGACGAATGAGGACAGTTTGCTGTCGGGTTCCAGACGGGTGACACGCTCCCGTAGTACCGCTTGACCGTCATGAGCGCTGTGATGATGCACGAGTCTCAGCTCTATAGACTGACTGAGAAAACTGCACATGACCTGCCTACCACAGATGATCACCTGATACAAAGAGAGAGCACCAGAGAGTTGTTAGATCAGGCATGCGATCAGCAGATAATACTGTACAGAGGTGTGTGTGTGTGTGTGTGTGTAGTACTTGTTTCTGGACTCCGCTGAGCTGTTTGACTCTGATAATCAGAGATGCTGTTTGACCTTTATGTTGGATGGTGCGAAGGAGAGTCCCTATATCATCCACACTGAAGGGCTCCGCCCAGCGCCAGTTTCCCCAGCCCTCCATACAGATGTGCAGCAGCTGTGTCGTGTCACACACACACACACAGGGTCAATATACTGCAGAACATTCAAAAACTCAGACACAGTCAGTACTGAAATGAGAGTCAAACATCATCTCACATCTTTTCATTTGTGTGAGTTTGACTTCAGTGTGTGAGACTGTACAGATGTCACTAATATTACTGATGTTCCAGCAATGTGACATCACAGCAGAGAGAGAGAGCTTAACAAACCAGACCTCATTGACTGATGCTTCTCTTCATCAAGGAAGTATTTTAATTAGTCAAAAATATAGTCACAGACATGAGTTTTGTGACTGTTGGATATTACTGAACATCTTACACTTGCAAAGAAGAAACTAAACTTTTAATGTATTTAATTGTTCTGTAGTGATTTAATGTATAAATCTTTAACAGTAGTTTATAGAGTGTGTTTGTCCATATTAACCTGTTAACTGTCACTGTTCCTCATGAGGAACATCTGTGTTATTTCTCGATCCACTTCAATATTTCATAGTTGAATTTTAATCTAATCATGACAAACTATAAATTGATGGAAAGGTATAAGACTCGAGATAAAATAATTTTCATAACAATGAACATAAACAAAAATTTGTATTAAAAATGTTAATGTAGTTTACTAAAATACCTAAAATTAAAAATTTAAACTTAGGTTAAAAAATGTATTATATCTAAAAATGTAGTTCAGATGTGCATTTTTATGTGTATACTCAATTTCTACCGTGACACAGGAATTCTGCATGTTATTCTGTACGTAATGCTGATTTTAATTTAAGATGTGACAATGTGATCTGGCTCACCAATGAGGATTCTTGAGAGTGTTTCACAGAATTGTGCTGAACGTTTAGTCAAACCGTAAAGCTAAAACAAATGAAAGTGGGGGTCCGAGTGAGAGGTGACCCCGGTCAGAGCCGTTTGAAGGCAGATTCTCTTTCAAAAACACAGCCAATCAAAGGCTGAAGTCAATTTGAGGAGATTGTGCTGCTGCTGTGTGGAAATGACAGCATTTCTCAGATCTTAGCACTGAATTAGTCATCAGGAAGCGGCAGGCGGGTGTAAACACCTCATTTAATTTTTACAAAAGCACATTTTCTGGCGCCTGTGGCCGAGTTTGACCTTTAGCGAGAATCCATAACAGCGGTTCTCATCTGGCATCAAACGCTTCACCGGCCCCACGTTCAGCCGCATGCCGAGAGTCCGAGGGCCCGTAAGCCGTCTGTTGTTTCTGCTGCTGTTCTGGACTGTAGCATTACGTTACATACGCATGCCACGTCCAGCCCGAGTATTTGCCTCACAAACATTATATATAAAAGTCATTATGTGTGTGTGTGTGTGTGTGTGAATGTCTCTCTCGTGTGTGAGTGTGTATCTGTCTGTGTGATATTGTGTGTTTTGAAGGAGTTTGGCAGGAGCTACTGTGATGAACATTACCTCCCACCACCCAGAGGAACATACAGGAAGCTAAATATCCACCCAAATTCCATCCAGATTGATGGTAATGATCTCCATACTGAACATGTCCACGGGCCTGAAGTCATTCACATGCCACACCAGTCCCAGCGGAGACACAACTCATCCCACCACCACACTGCTCAGTGTTGAAAAGAGACAGAATGTTCTTTAAAAACACCAGAGTAATAAAAACCATCCTTTAAAAACAACAAAAAAGGCAGTACAGGACAAAAGCACCAGACAAAGTCCCACTGCATCAGAGCTTAAACCCGCGACACGGGCAACAGACGTTCAGACCGGATAAACACCCCGAATGATCAGAACCGCAAGCCTGCCATACCAGACGCTAATCTGTAACGCTCCAACCGCAGAGAGGATGACAGTCAGGACAGCGGCTGCAGCGACACAGACAGACAGACGCGGTTCTTGTGGTCAGTCCCCACAATAAAGTGCATTAGTGTCCAGAAGATAAACACACATATCATGTTCATACAGAAACACACGTTCATGCAAATACACACCTCACACACACAATGTTTCAATGTGTTCTTAGTCATAATATATTTCTTCATACTGTACAGACTATATATTGTATGGTGTAATCTTTACACAAACTTTTCTGCATTCATATATTTTTACACAGAGAGTGGTGCATGAGCAGCAGTGTCGAGTCAATTACTCTCATCTGCTCCTTTTAAAACACACAGCAGGAATTCAGCCCTGCACGTTCTGTTTACAAGCTCAAAAAACCAGCTGCAAAATTACTGACCAACCTGTGCGTGTGTGTGTGTGCGCGTGTGTGCGTGCGCGTGTGTGCGTGCGCGTGTGTGTGTGCGTGTGTGTGTGTGTGTGTGTGTGTGTGACCAATCTCTAAAACTCCAGAAAAAAAATATTGCAAGAGACTGGATTCCACAGCAGCTTACTAGAACATTCACACTTACACAATCTTCGCCTGACACCATCCCAACCTTATAAAAACATCAGCATTTGTCCAGATCAGAGATTTCTCCAAACTGTGAGTCTGCATTCACAAGTGCATTTAGCTCCAAAGAGATTTCTCACCAAATTAACAGATTCTAAAGAACTCTTCAAATCTGATGTAAAAGAAATAAATGACATTTATGTGCAATCAAAGCAAACCTATCTAAAGTCAAATCTAGGCATGAAATCTGGTTTGATCAAGTATGTAAAGCTAAAAGAACACAACTCAGACAGCTATCCAACCAAAACCACACAAACCTGAAATCAGACAAAGTTATTGTGAAGCACTTAGGGACTACAAAAATACAATCCACAACAAAAAGCAACAACACTTTAATCATACTCTTAATGAAATCCAAGACTCAATTAATAACAATCAATTCTGGGAAAAATGGAATAGTCTAAATAAACAACAAAGCCAGGAAATACCCTTAAAAACCAGAGAACTGTGGAAAGACTATTTTCAGTGAAATTTCCCCAGATAATCTGGGGAAGACTTTCTGTTGTATCCTGAATACCTGATTCCGGCCTTCTTTACCAAACACAATGTCTTAAGTAAAAGACAGATTGGATTTTTACAACAACAACAAAAAAAATCGCGCCACTGACCACATTTACACACTACACACGCTAGTCAATCATCATATTAATAAGAAAACCAAAGGCAAAATTTATGCACGTTTTGTTGATTAAAAAAAAGCATTCGATTTGATATGGCATGACGGGCTTTATTGTAAAATGTTACAATCATAGAAGGAATGATATTATTAAATTCATATATTCAGAAAATGGGTTAAAATTGGTGAGAAAAGAACAGAATGTTTCCCTCCAGGACGTGGAGTAAGACAGGGCTGTAACTCTGTTTAATCTATATATGAATGAGTTAGCAGTGTTACTGGATCAATCAATGACAGCAGGTCTCACACTAAACACCTGTGAGGTGAAATGTCTTCTGTACGCAGATGATCTGCTGCACAAAGATTACTGGAGAAATACTGTCAAAACTGGGCCCTAACCCCTAATAATCCACATCCAAATAGACTAAAGACACATCTGAACTCACGTCCCCCTGAAACACTTCAACATAAAGCCCTTAAAACCCAAGAGCTGAGACACAAAACCAGTCCAACTCCAGACCAGCACTAATGAACAAAACCAAATCATTAAAGAACATCAAAACCACTGGGAAAATGAAAGTAAAAAGCAAAGTAAACTAGAATGTTATCGGGCACTAAACAGAGAATATAATCTGTCAGAATATCTCTACGCTGTTAAAGATGTAAAGCAGAGACGGATCCTCATCAAATACAGACTGAGTGATCACAGTCTGACAGTAGAGAAAGACTGACACAGACAAACAGATTGTACTAGATTTTAGTCATCACTTTATTTTCATTCCACTTTATTGTTTGTTGTCTTATTGTGTGTTTGTTGTTCTATGTATAATGCTTTGGTAATATTGTAAGCTCACACAATCATGCCAATAAAGTACCTTTGGATTGAATTGAGAAGATACCTGGGGTGATTTATGGCTTCTCCAGCTGTACTGGTGACTTTGGTTACTCTGGAGCAGAATATTCTCATCTGTGTCCACCTGGCCAAAGCGCAAAACTTCCTGTGTGTCGTTACAGATCACGTAATGACTGAAGATCAACTCCTCAGCATCTGCAACCCGGTTCTAGAACCCCCACACAAAAACACATATCAATCACATTTACAGCATTCCACTATAATTCACATGTTGTGATTTATTTTTGAAAATGACGCGCACACACACACACAGCCGATGTTTCTAACACTGATAAATGCACAGATGTCTCATCCTCACCTGACACATGCTCGTGTGTGCGTGTGTTACCTGCGTCCAGGCCTGCAGAGCTCTGTCCAGCGTGTGTATGGCGTACTGTCCGACAGTGGCGTGCAGCGGCTGCAGTGTGGCGCTGCAGTGGAGTGTGTGTTGTAAGTGTGTGAGCGTGTGTGTTGCGTGTCCCTGCAGGCTGACGGGTTGAATGACGCTCAGGTGTGTGAGGTTTCTGTACTCCAGCAGTCTGCAGCTCAACGTGGATGAAAACCTGAGCTCATGACAGCGCTGTGTGACGTCACTCCACTGACGCACAAAAACACACGGCTCACGCACACACGCGAGGGCAAACTCCTGGTCCTGAGGCGACTTCCTATCTGGGAGAAAGGGACGAAGCCTCTTGCAAGGCGCTGAATAAAGAAAGATTACAGAAGATAGTATAATCACTATTACTAGTTTCTGCTGAGGTTTAAGAGAATGCTCAGAGCAGTGCGAGTGCACACACACACACACACACACACCTGTGCCCAGCTGATCTAGACTGTGACAGAATCTCAGCTCCAGGTACGCCAGTCGTATGGACACACCCACCGACGGCACAAACCACGGAGCAAAGCACGAGTCCACGCGTGTACATGCGGCCAGAGCGGTGGGACACACCAGCTGATCACACGGCACCTGAGAACCTGATTCACTGTCTGAACTACACACACACACACAAAGAATGACACACTTACCTCTTAAAAAAACCTGCACACATTCCTGTAAAACACACACTAACCTCTCATCTCCACCTTCACCGGAGCTGTTGAGCACCACCCTCCATAGGTCAGAGGTCACCACATCAGTCTGGTGTGTGTCAGGGGTCAAAGAGGGCAGGGTCAGCTCACACACACAGCTCTCTGACAGACTGAACTCTCTATAGGAGACGAACGCCCGCTGCAGCTCATCCCAATACTCCAAACTACACGGCACCTACACGCACACCAGTAACAAAACACACGCACAGATCGCTGGGAATTAAACTTTGTGTTGCTAATGCAATGCTGTATGAGTTACAGCACACAGATACAGTGTGTATTGAACGCTGAGCGACTCATCATCGTACAGACTCACCTGAAGAACATCTCCCAGATCGGCCGTGCTGATGTCTGGGTCGTCTGTCGTGTTAAATGGAACGGGTGTGATTCTGAGGAAGGTGATGACACGCGGTTCAGGATATCGCCACAGCATCACACCTGGAGAATCATCCGTTTCTTTCCAGAAAACGACCTCATGAGCCGAGGGCAACTTCTGACCTGCTGACACACAATTACAATGAATTCATTCAGTCGACACTATTACCTACTTACACTTAGACAGGAGAGACGATTTTGTAGATGAAAACAGGGACACATGAAAGCTGTGTGTTACCTGAGTCCTGTATGTACTGGAAAAGACCTGTACGCAGGTCATCAGAGGACTGTTCTGATTGGGTGGGACGAGACGCAGGTGCTGGAGTCGAGAAGAGAGGCTTCTCATGAGACTCCGCCTCCACTCCAGTCATGTGACTGTAGTAATCCTGTAGATGCTCTTGAATGCGAGACAAACAGTTGAACTGCAGCTGACCCCAGAACACCTGAGAATGATGACAGCGAGAGACAGCGCATACTGTCATACTGCACACGCTGAGGTTCATTTCATAATTATAAGCCCTGAAACAGATGATTGACAGCTGTGAATTAATGGACACCTGTGACTGACCTGTAGCAAACCACCTTTCAAATCTATCAAGAGTCTGGGTGGAGGAGGCGAGTCAGGGGCGGAGCTTCCACTCAGTCTGCACCAATAAGCTTCCAGATGTGCACTGCAGGAGAACGGACCCAAAAACACAACACTTTTGTCCTTCAGACCTGTTCGCACTAGCACATCATCACACTGAAGAGATACACAAATCTCCTTAAAGCCATCTACAGACACAGAGAGAGAGAGAAAGAGAGAGACATGTTGAACAGTGATGATGTGCCCTTTATAGTGTGTATGGTCACACTGATGCACACAATCAAAGAATCACATCACATTTACATCTGCTGAAGAGAAAAAAAAGACCCCTAGTCCCCTATTAGTCCCCTCAGTTTATAAACACAGTCTAAAATTCATTCCCACAGTTTAACAAATCGTGCCCACGGATTAATAAACTGTTCCCACAAGTTTCCAATCCATACTCTTAGTTTTTTAAAACGTGTCCTTCATTTTTTAAATCTGTACACATGCTTTTGCAAGACCATTTATGGAAGTCGGGCCACTTGGCCTCCATGTTTGCAATGTCTCCGGTCAGCTATTTCTGTCACAGCAAGACAACAGTCTCATCTACTTGAATGGGACAAGCCTGATATTTCTACAGTTAGGGTTAGGCACCCTTTGGGAGATCACTTCAGCTACATGTGCACAGGTCAAATAGGCTAGCACCTCACGTAAACCACAGATCTATATTTATACATGTCTATGATGTAACCCCTCCCCAGAGAAACATCTTAGTAATACCAGTGCCGCAATTTGTTAATATTAATTATCTTTAATTATCTAGTTCACCAACACAACAAGCTTCCAGGTACATAATTAACAATTCTTATTTTATTTTTGCTAATATTATTTTATGCTTTATGTTTTCGCTTTATTGTATATTTTGTTTGTGGCTTTTGGTCTGGTAGCAGTAAGACTTTCATAATTAACAATCGCAAAGATCTTGTAACAGACCCGACCTGAGACCATTATACATGTCTGATGTTCTCTGTACACATATCATGTTTATCACAGACCCAGAAACAGCAGAAAGACTCACGCTGCTGTGATGTGTCCAGTACTGTAAACAAATGCAAACTGCTTTCAACAATTATTTAATCATAGCAACATTTTATAAAAGTATTCACAGAAATGAACGGTGTATGTTGTTGTCTACGGTTTCTTTACGCCAGAGAAGGTTAGGGTTACACGAACACAACTCTTTCTCTCTGTGATCTGCTGTAGAGATTCACTCTCGGCTCTGTTAAAGGCTCAGGAAGATTAAGTGGATTTACGGTCAGTGTAAAGAAAAGAAACGCTCTGATTTTCTGCCGCAGTGCATTTTGGGAAACAGGAAATAAGCCCTGAGCTGGATTAAAGGAGTGAATACAGAACACATTAATGATCATTAGAGAGGAAATGAGCTGCACTTGACTGACCTGCAGACCTGAGGGCGTTCTTTAGGGTCAGAGCGCCCGTCACGCCCGACACGCTCAACATCAGGCTGGGCCGTGCGGCATGCGACTTCATCTCTAAAGCCGCCGCCATCTGCACGGTGCGCAGCGTGACCTTGCGGAAGGGTACGAGCGTCTGCAGAGAGCACAGCATCATCTCGGGAGCGAACGGGGCGTCGTTCTGGCAGCGGTGGGAGGAGCCTGAGGGCGGTCTGGGCTGCGGGTCGCCTTCCTGCTCAGGAAAGATTCGACTCCAAAGGTTTTTGGCCTGTTCAATCTTACCCAGTGTGGGGCTGACCCTCAGCGGGCGACTGATGTCCACCTTGAGTTCTGATACACACACAAACGTGAGACAGAGATCACACATGTGGAGAATACTCTCCATGATAATCATAATTATCCTGCAGTGATCGCCGATACAGTAGATGCTAAAGCTCAATCGACACACGAGAAATGAATGTCATTGTGTGTGTGATGTGTAACGTAACAGCTGCAGATTTCGTTCAACTGGATGATTACCCGGTCCGGTGAGGAAGTCTCTAATGACGACAGACAGCAGTGGTGGCGGGATGCCCGTTCGACCGTCTGCCTCTCCTGCTAATGTCTGCAGCCAAAACACACTGTAGTCTAAAAGCTCCGGGAGAGATTTTCCTGCGTCTTAGAGAAAGAGAGACAGAGAGACAGACAGTCAGACATCTCATCATCAACCACCCTCATCTCACAGGAAGAGCGTCACTCACCGAGACACTTGTAATCGCTGGAGACTCCCTTCAGCGTGAGGTCGAAGATCGAGAGCTCCAGCTTCTGTTTGCGATGGTGGCAGTTTATTAACACAGACGGCTGCGTCACCTGCAGAAGTAAAAGCGGCTCCAGACTGCATTCTCTGTCTCCTCTGCGACCCGGCTGTCTCACCACCGTCACGCCCAGAGCATGCCGCGCCGATGTCCGGCCGGGCCCCGAGACGCCCTCCAGAATGCAGCTGGAGCCCGCGGTGGCGTTGCCGTTGAGCAGATCTTCAGCCGTCAGGGAGGACAGGCCCCCGTCAGCCGGGAGTTCGGCCTTCTCCTCCGGCACATCGAGAACGCTCTTTTCTGGCCGCGGACCAGCGGGGTCGCCTGCGGGCGTGGTGGCATACGTCATGAGAGAGATGCGGCCGGCGGTGAGAAACAAGTCGAAGGGGATGAAGCTGAGGTTCTTGGTAATGACGGGCTGGTGCGACGTGCGGGCGAGGCGGTGCTGACCCGCGCCGCTCTGTTGGTCAATTCGAACGATCCGCAGACGAGCGCTGTCGCTGCCGAAGCCGCTGTCCTGCCCGCAGGGAGCGCTGCTAACACTCTCCACAGAGCCGGAACATGCAGCGGCCTGCGGCTGATGACCCTGCACCTACAACACACACAGATCGGTCAGTGATCACACCAGTCGCTCTGCACGCGTCTCACTCTCTACATTTAAACAACTGTCTTTTATTCACACTTCAATCTGTCTGTCTCTTCACATGCTTCTAATTACAGACACAATCCATTCTATTTCAGACCTCTGAACTGAACTGGCACAACATTAGACAGAATTCTTCACTTATTACACATGTAACACAAAAACACACACACACACACACGTGAAACTTCATTTGCTCAGAGCCGACAGACAGAGAAACAAACTTTGAAAAAAAAAACCCACTAGCACTATAAGAGCACTATAATGCTCATTTCCTGTGATGTCACATTCACTCTGAGACGTGACGGCCGCATGTGCATCAAAGTGCATGACGGCTCTGTTCTGCTGCTTAACCACAACAAACAGACAGACGGGTCGTGACCTGCTGCAGTAACACTGACAGCGACAGAAAACACACACCACAGAAATCCTGCCGTCTGCGGCAGAGGGCAGAATCTCAACCTACAGTCTTCAAATGTAAGATATAACAAAATCCATGACATGCTCATGACAGAGCAGAAAGTGTATTCTTCAGTAAGGTGAGCGCGAAGATGAATGAAGCATGCTTACGACAGACTGTTTTCAACAAAACCGAGCGTCTCTCAGCGAGCTGCATTTCAAACGCTTGCTTCTTCATAAGGTCACTCTTCTGGATTTGTTTTGGTTACGCCAACGAGAAACAGCAACGAGAGGAAACCCTGGGTAAGCGAGAGGTGAACACGGTCCAGGTGCTTCTCTGAGACCACAGCGAGTGATAAGTCAGACAGTCATTCTTCTGTGTTTATAGACACAGACAACACTAGAGGGACATGAGAGAAGAGTAAAACATCATTGCCATCACACACACACATCTTTTCTTTTTAAGTTTGTTTTCTAAAGAGACATTTTTGCTGTAGAGAAAGTTGCTGATGACATCACTGATGAACTCAAAGATCACTTCACCTCTCTCTCACCTGTTATTTTAAACTTGTCATGTTGCTTATTCAGGTGAGGAGCATTTTGACTTGACACTCTTAACCCTTAAATAAGCGTTTTCCTGAGAGTGTGACCCCGTTCGGCCCCGGGCACCACACGTCCTCACCTGAGCCTCGGGTCAGCCAGGCTCCATTATAGCACCTTAAAGACCACATTTGTTTCTCTTTCACGCAATTCTGTGCCTGACTATCTTATCTGGACTTTAACGCCAATTTTGACAAAGTCTTACGTGCGAAAGCCTTAGCCGCTACTGATGTCAAATAGATCAGGTTTCTGAGGTGAACTGGAGAATGTTCTTGCTAAAGCGTCTGAGGCCGTGAACTGGAAGAGGTGAACTGTTATGACTGCCTGTCAATTATCACTGTATTCTGGTACGAGGGGTCAGCGAGCACCAAGAGAACAAAAAAGATTTGGTTTCATAACACAGACTAGAAGGCCAAGAACATGAACTTTGAAAGCGTAAAAACATTCGAGATAAGCTGCAGTGAGTCTCCTTCACAGCAGATGTTTCACAACCACATGCAGACAGAGGAAGCGATAGAGAACCACAGTTACTTCTGCTCCAACAGAGAAAGAAAACACAGACGAGGTGTGAAGAGTTTACAGGTCACAGACCTGAACCCTCAGAAACGGCATTAACACACGGCAGGCCGCCGACCGTCCACGTGAACGCACGTCCCCGAGAGAATCACATCACGACACCGTGAACTCTTCAGCCCGTCAGGACGAGAGCGTGAAGTTCTCCTGTACCTCAGACATCTAAAATCACTCTCACAAAGTGACACAGCTCTCATCCACGTAAACACAACAGCACACAACACACAGTGTGTTTCTCAGTGTGGACTACAAGTGTAACTGTGATTTTAGCACAATATTGTAGGTCCTAAAGTGCTCTGATGTATGTCTGAGTGTGTATTACTCACCTGACCGTGTGTTTACACTGCAAAAGGTGAATATCTTATTTAGAATTTTTGTCTTGTTTCACAGTACAAATGATTGTCAAAATTTTAAATCAGGACATCGATAAGCATAACAACATAAGATATTAAACAAGTATAAAAAGAATAAATTTAGATGAGTTTAGGCTTAAAACAAGCAAAAATATCTGCCAATGCCAAAATATATCCTGACATAGATATTTGTACTGTAAAACAAGACAAAAATTCTAAGTGAGATATTCATTTTTCGCAGTGTATGTGAAAGCCATATGTGTTGTTTATTGTGTGTGTGAGGCTTTCATGAAATAGTCGACTCATGTAAAAATCAAGAGCATGAGAAGATCTTTATAATCTAACACACAGACTGACATCATGACTGAACTTGTGTGTTATGCTGCAATACCTTAAAGTTAAAACCCATTTTTGCTGTATTGTATGTGCTGTGTGTATGTGTGCATGTATTGTTTGTGTTGTCGTACATCGGCAGAAGTTTGATTGACAGCCGTCAGTTGAGTGTTTGCCTGTAGAAGCCTCTGCAGTAAGTGAAGCTGAGAGATACTTAGATAAAGCTCCAGACTGGACGTCACGTTCATCTCTAAACTGTGACCGCACACCACCACCTCCTGCTGACAAACAACACACATTATTAACATGATTAGAAATCCATCATATAACGTTCTGATTTAGTGTTTTATACTATAATCAGAGGACTTTATACAAGCCTGAGGTGTTCACACGTATGGAGGGGTGAAAACCAGAGGGGCGTAAGTGACATTTTCGGTGAAATTATAATATATATATGTATATATATACATACACATCATATCTTTTTTTGTTTCTGAATACATGTTAAAATTGTGTTTAATAAGTATACTGTCCTCCATGTGTAAGTTAGTGAAATGTCACTTAAGCCCCTCTGGTTCTCATCATCTAACTTCAAACCTACAGACGTACCCGTGTGTGTCAGTCAAGCCAGTGATTCATCAACAGACATACTGATCAATGTACAGGACATAACCTCACCTCTGATACTCCATGAACCGCTGTGAGAGGTTTGCGGTAAATGATGGCAGGAGCGGCTGTTATCCTGACAGAAAAATCAGTGATGATGGGTGACAGAATGACTCTCTTCTCCTGCTGTCTGCGAATACTGCAAACACACAGAGTGGATGTATGTCACAGTCAGAGAAAACCTATATTTAAACCTAAAAAGTTACAGTGAACATACAGACCACAAGTGAGCAGCAATCACACAGAACCATCATCACTGCCAAAGAAAACTGACATTGAGTTTCAGTAAATATGAATACAAATAACTTCTGCTTATTGAATAGCTCTCATGTCACTGCTGCTCATCTCATCTTTAATTCAGAATAACATTAAACAAACACCTGAACTGTACCTCTGAACCTAAAACCTATAACCTTCTTTGTATTTTTATTTCAGTGGCTGAATATGAGGAGTATTTCACAAATGTTATAAATGAATTTGTCATGACTGATGATGGTTCATTTCACATTATTGTCAGATCAATCAGAAGACTATAGACTATAACAGCAGGTTCTACCTGTGGCACATCAACAACACACACGCACACACAGGTACACACACACACACACACACGCACGCACACACACACACACACACACAGGTACACACATGGGCACGTACACACGCGCACACACACACGGGCACGTGCACACACACACGGGCACGTACACACACGCGCACACACACACGGGCACGTGCACACACACACAGAGCAGAGCTGACATACTCATAACAGAGCTCCCACGCTCTGACTCCAACATCTACAACTCTTTTTCTCCAAACGGATCTTGGAGAACATTTGTGGGCAGTAAAACAAACACACAGTGTTTTATAACGTGCTGTTAATTGCCACATCTGCTTCTATTAAAACAATCATACAGTGAAAGCGTTAATATTTATGACAGCCAGTGGATTAGACAGCGAGAACGGCAGGATTACTGACAGAATACACCACTGGACTGGTCCATGAGATCCAGTTACCTGAACAGGTGTCACTGATCTCACATGACCTCACAGGGCGACTGATTTAACGTACCAACATTTATGTTCAGACACTACATACAATTACTGCATTTACTGAAAGGTATCAGTGGCCTGTGACAGATATTCAACATCCTGGCGAGAGATCATGGGATTTTCCAGCTTATCTGCTACTAAACATCAGTGAAAAATGACACTTGACCAAATGTTAATCCATCAGCAAATAAAACACACACACGCAAGTCTGTCTTTCCATGTGTTGTGTGTGGGGACCAAACGTCCCTATAAAGCCCAGCATGCGTGTGTTTGTGTGTGTCGGCTCAGTAGGTGACTCACTTGCTGGCCATGTTCCACTCCAGCGCAGGATTCTGGGAACTTCTCTCTACGTCTGAAGGACAGCCGGCTCTCAGGCTCGAGTCTCGCTCGGGTCTCAGGTCATCCCACTGAGCCGTGCCCATGTTGATGCTCTGCAGATCGATCTGATACTGACGATCTTCAACCTCTGACCCCGGGTCACGCAAAACCCCCAGATTTAACGCTCGTCTGAGGCGAAATTCAGAGAGAGACAGCAGTACAGTATGTGTCTGTCTGCATTATATTTTTAATACAGCCTTCCACACTGTATGTAGTTAACACATGTGTATTGTGTTCTGCAGAATTTAAGCAGCAAATGCTTTCAACACATAAACTGAGTGAAATGTAATATTTCTGTCTGTGTTTTACTCATGTTTACTGTGTCAGTGTTCAAAGGATACACACACCACCTGTCATTATGAGACATCATGAGACACATGTGCATAATGAGAGAGAGAGACAGAGAGAGAGAGAGACAGAGAGAGAGAGAGACAGAGACAGAGAGAGAGAGAGAGAGAGAGAGAGAGAGAGAGACAGAGAGAGAGACAGAGAGAGAGAGAGACAGAGAGAGAGAGAGACAGAGAGAGAGACAGAGAGACAGAGAGAGAGACAGAGAGAGAGAGAGAGAGAGAGAGAGAGAGAGAGAGAGAGAGAGAGAGAGAGAGAGAGAGAGAGAGAGAGAGAGAGAGAGAGAGAGAGAGAGAGAGAGAGAGTTTTGAGTTTTCACAACACTTTATTAAATCATTTTACCTTACACAAAAAATAAGCTTATTGCAACATAGTAGTAAATATCAACACATCTTCAACAATAGTGCAGATAGCTTCATTATAACCCCATTTAAACAAAAAACCTTCATAATCATTCATCATTTTGTAAAATTTAAACTCAATCATGATTTTTGCTTTCACAGAATTCTTAAAGACAGTCACCAATTCATGCCCATTTTACCATCAATCTTGTTTTTTTTCCTAGTTATATAAATAGAAAGTTCGCTTGCCCAATCAAAAATGAGCAGCTGACTTTTTGCCCTTTGAGCCACAGTATATTTAGGACCAAGAATGAAAATGTCAGAAGAAAAGACCTCTCCAAAATTCATGAATAAAAGGCTAAGAACACAAAACAAACTACTTAGTCTTGAACATTCTAAAAACAATGAAAATAGTTTCCCTCATTTTGCAAAACGGACAGTCACTTGATACATTAGGATTGATAATACTCACAAAAGCATTCACAGCAACTGCACCGTGTAAAACCTTCCACTGTATATCAGCTGTACGCTTATCTATTGGTGGTTTATATAAAACTCTCCAAACAGGTTTAACTGTATCCTCTATTGCCAACTTCTCTCTCCATACTGTATCCCTGTGCTCTTTTAAGTGCCCTATTTAAAACTTTAACAAAACACTTATACAAAATTTTGCTTTTAACATCATTAATAACCTTACTTCTTCCAGACCCCTTAGTTCTAAAAGAGGTCCAGAAAGCCCAAAAGATTTGGAGTAAGCAATAAATTAGGAAAAGGATCTGTATTATTGGGTACTATTTTACCATTATGCCAATCATTCAACATGCAGTTCTCTTCCCAGTTAGTCTTTCTTTAAGAAGTTCAGAACTTTTGCAATCTGTCTTTCAGACCTAAGACCCAAATGTAAAGCCAATGACTTAGCATTGTTTAAATCAGCACCAGTAACATCTAGCAAATCACGTAACTTTAAAATTTTAGTGGAAAATAAATAGTAAAACAGTCCAGGTACGACTTGGCCAGTCACATCAAAACGAGCTCCATAAATGAGAGGTTCTTCTAAAAGCCAGTACAATGAAGGAGCTGTATCCATCCTCCGCTATAACATGCCCCAAACTTTAAAGAGTCCTTTATAAAAGGGGAGTTAGTCCATTGCACTGCAGTTTTCCAGAGTCCATTAGGAACAGGGCAGAATCCAAACGTAGTCCACCAGCCAGCTTAAAAATAAAATCAGCCACATTCCTCCACACTAAATCCTCTGGTCCCGTGAGATACCTCTGAATAAAAAGAAGTCTGAAGGTCAGCTCTTCTACTAGCCAGATGAATAAGACCTTGTCCTCCTTCATCTCTGGGTAGGAAGAGCAGCTCTGAGGTATCCAATGGAAATTACTCCAGAAGAAGTCTACTAGAATGGCTTGAAGCTTGGCCAGAAGTCCATTAGGAGGATCCACACAGGCCAAGCGCATGCCAAGAGCTGAGGCCACCAAATTGTTAATGATTATCACCCTCCCTCTAAGTGACATTTTAGGTAGTAACCATTTCCACTTTTCTAAACTAATTTTAACTTTCTCCAAAACACCATCCCACTTTTTCTAGAGAAAGAGTCATTACCAATATAAACCCCCAAATATTTTTAGCCCATCTCTTTTCCAGGACATGCCACCAGGTAACTTAGGAAACCCCTCTGCCCATTTTCCACATGCTATTGCCTCACTCTTGGACCAGTTAACTTTAGCTGAGGAAATAATACCAAACTCTTAATAATTTCTTTTTAAACTGTTGACATCATCTTGTCCCTCAATAAAACAATAATATCATCTGCATAGGCAGACAATTTAACTGATGTATTCAGAGAGGTATAGACAACAACCTTTAATACTCTCTCTAATTTTTACCAATAATGGTTCAATAGCAAGAGCATATAGCATTCCAGAGAGCCACAGCCTTGTCTTATACCTCTTTGTATTTTAAAAGAAGTGGTCAAACTACCATTAATTTTCAGTATACTCTCAACATTCGCATATAAAACCCCAATCATGGTATTAAAACTAGGGCTGAACCCAAATTCCTCCACAGAGGTAATTGTGCTCAACCCGTCAAATGCCTTTTCCTGATCTAATGAAATGAGACCAATGTCTATTCCTAATAGCTTAGAGATGTCCACAACATCAATGAATTAAATATATATTGTCAAAGATAGACCTATTAGGCACACAGTAAGCCTGGTCACTGTGAATGACTTGTCCAACTACCTCCCTCAACCTGTTTGCTAAAAGTTTTAGAAAGCAGCTTCAAATCGGAGCAGAGAAGGATACAGGGCGCCAGTTCTTTAACTCTTTCAAGTCACCTTTTTTTGGTAAAGGGTTATGACTGCTCTTCTGCAGCTCAAAGGTAGAAGCCTCCAGCTAAACTATCATTGAGCACACAAGTCTTCCCCAAAACAGACCAAAACACTTTATAAAATTCAACAGGTAAACCATCAATTCCAGGAGCTTTACCACAATCCATGCCCTGTAGAGCAACATGTAGTTCAGCTGCTGAAATTGGCCTTTCCAACTGAGAGTTAGCCTCATCAGACACCTTAGGTAACCGGTAAAAAGGAACTGGCCTGCTCATCAACTTCATTATTTTCACTTTTGTACAGATCAGAATAAAACTTAAAACAGCACTTTTTCTAATTTCTTTGGGATCTATCACCTCTTACTCCATCTTTTGAAAAAAATAGAATGTATAATTCTGCTTTGCCCATTCTTTTTCTCCAAGCCAAGAAGAATCTAGTTGGACTGGCCCATTTCCACAATGCTCTGAAAGATACCAAAGCTCCCTGTGCTCTGATGCCTAACAGGTCATCCAATGCTTTTAACCTTAAAGAGCTCAATACCTCCTTGATTTCACGTGGATTCTGCCAAACATTGCAGTTCCACTATTTCATTCTCCAAGTCTCTCATTGATTGGGAAATGTCCTTAGAAATGTTGAAAGTGTACTGACGGCACAGTTGTTGTATCTGGATCTTTCCATAATCCCACCACTGTTGTATGGAAATAAAATCATTTTCCTTGAACTAAAACTTTTCCAAAAAAAACTAAAAACATCCTTAAAAAACTTGTCTTCTAACAGGGAAGTGTTAAAATGCCAATATGCACTTTTAGGTTTTATGCTGGAAATAAAAACATTAAAAGAAACTAAACAGTGATCAGTAAAACCAACAGGCAAAATATCACAATTCTTTACAACATTAAAATGGTGCTTAAAACAATAAAACCCTATCTAATCTAGCCATAGGAAATAAAATTCTCTCTAGTCCAAGTATATTGTCTCTGATCCTTATGTATGGTTCTCCATATATGTATTGCAGATCATGTTCTGCAACTATTTTCTTAAGGCACTTTGTGATGCTACATGTGGCTCTTTATGGTTTCTGTCTAGTTTGTCATTGACAAGTACAGTTAAAATCCCCCCAATAAACATCACCTCCTCCTGATTACCATTGGTCAAAACATCACCTAACTTGTTAAGAAAAATTACCCTATCAGGTCCAGTAGCAGGAGCATACACATTTAAAAGAACCAAAACAACATTTTCAAATTCTGCTTTAATTCTCATCAAATGCCCATTAACTATCTGCTCCACTTCATAGGATACAGGCTTTAAAGCCTTTTTGAAAGAGCACGGCTAAGCCACCGCTGCAATTTTTGTGGCTGAAAAGAACCTCTCCATCCCATTCCATTAGCCAATCATTCTCATTGTGAATGTCACTATGAGTCTCCTGAACCATCATTATATCAATTCTTTTCTGTTTTATAAATTCATATAGTTTTGCTCTTTTTAACACTATCCATTGCCCGTTTAAATTAAGTGTTCTAATCATTCTGCTCATAAAAATAAATATAAGCAAAACAAAAGACAGGCACTTCAGCATGATAGTAAAAGATCTAGGCTGTGTCGAACTCTTCATTTAGCAAATTTAATTTGAGAACAATCTTCTTTAGCCTGAACACTTTTGTTCTGTAAACGCTCCAGTCTCCCTCACTAAAGCCCTTACTGAATCAATAAACAGTTCTCTGTTTGGAAAATATTCTTCCACTTTAACCCCTTTCATGCCTTTCTAGTTTTCTGTAAAATGTTTTTATTTTTGTGCTGTGTGTAAGTGTTAGGCAGATCATACTTCTGTGAAACAGGACTTGAAGAGTCTGAAACTCACATTCACCATCCATAGCAGACTCATCAACATTACTTAGCTCTGAATCACCTTCCTGGCATCCCTTTCAGCCTCACCAGTCGCTTTCTTTGCCTTTTCCCTTTCCCTTTACCTGCAGTTTTCCTTTTAATGTTGGTGTTTTAAAGATACTTTCTTCTTCAAACGCTACATCCATTTCATCAACATCCCTCAGTTACAGGCTCCATGTATCTCTTTCTGCATTTTCATTTGCACTATTAGAGCTTTTATCATTTTCTTCATTTTCATTTGCACTATTAGAGCTTTTTATCATTTTCTGCATTTTCATTTGCATATTAGAGCTTTTTATCTTTTTCTGCATTTTCATTTTGCACTATTAGAGCTTTTATCATTTTCAAACTATTAGAGCTTTTATCTTTTCTGCATTTTTTCATTTGCAACTATTAGAGCTTTTATCATTTTCTGCATTTTCATTTGCACTATTAGAGCTTTATCTTTTCTGCATTTATTTTGCACTATTATCCAGATCTTTTCTGCATTTTCAGACTATTAGAGCTTTTAGTACTAGAAGTATTATCACCTGCATCATCATTTCTCTCCTGTTCTGAGCTTCACTCTTTTCAGGACATGCACGGATTATGTGACCCTCTTTCCCACAGCCAAAACACATAGACTCTGAAGTTGCAAAGATAACATAATCAAAATCATCAATCCTAAATTTCAAAGCCAGATTCAGTTCCCTCTTCATTTTTCAGTATCATGTATACCTGTCTCCTAAATGAGACCACATGTTTTATCTGTGATGATTTGCACCCCAGCGAAACTTTCCTAATTCCTGAAGTAAGTTTTCCGTGTCTTACCAACTCTCTTTCAATGATCTCATTTTTAATGAATGGTGGACATTTGATAGTATGATCTTTTCGAGGGTGTACCGGCAAGTAGCGAGTCATTGATAAAGACTCCCGACTGAACAACTTCATTTACTTTTATCAACACTGTCCAGAAACACGACAACTGCGCTGTTCATCCTCGATGCAGATAAAACACTCAGTGACCAACAACATCTGCGACTGCAATGATACAGTCTTCCACTGAACATCTCTCCGCGGGCATCATCCTGATACCATGACGCCGCGTGAGACTGTCCAAACTCGCATGATGCTGCTGGGTGCTGCCATCGTGACCAGCACACACTGATCAGCAGCACCCCTAACAAACACCAACAACCAACACTCTAATCTTTCCAACAATATCATAAGAAACAAAAGATAGATTAAAAGACAGAAAACCCACTCGCACTGCAGAATTCCAAAACCTCACATCAAGAACATCATGAGACACAATGCCACAATAAGACGCAGAGAGAGATATATATATATATATATAGATAGAGATATATATATATATATATATCACATATAGAGAGAGAGATATATATAGAGACAGAGGGAGAGATAGATATACAGATATACAGAGAGAGGAGACAGAGAGAGATCATAGAGACTAGAGAGACGGAGAGAGACAGAGCAGATACAGCACAGAGAGAGAGAGACAGAGAGACAGACATACAGAGAGAGACACAGAGACAGATATATATAGAGAGAGAGAGAGACAGAGAGAGATATATAGATATAGAGAGAGAGATATAGATCAAGTATAGAGACATATAGATATATATATATAGAGAGAGAGATAGAGAGAGAGAGAGGAGAGAGAGAGAGAGAGAGAGAGAGAGAGAGACAGAGAGAGAGAGAGAGAGAGAGAGAGAGAGAGAGAGAGAGAGAGAGACAGAGAGAGAGAGAGACAGAGAGAGACAGAGAGAGAGTGCTGTGGCGAGTGTGCAGAGTCAGATTGTAGATATGACACTGTTCTCACACTTACAACTGCACACAGTGTTAAGAGTGTGTGACATTCAGCCCTTCCTCCAGGCCAAACACACACACACACCTGTTATCCATTATCCTGATAAGAGTTTAATTATCGTCATAGACACATCATCATCATGTGTGTTATTTACTGCAAGCAGACAGCAACACGGGCGTCTTGTGGGAACCAACACGATCGACACGACTGCGTTTATGAGGATCTTCTTACATGTGTGTTGGATTCATGCGTTTCTGTATGTTTTACAAGCTACGCTTAAGGTTCATTTGTTCATTTGTAATCTGAACAATTTGTAATGTTTAGCTCAGTGATTTACACACCTTTGAAGTATAAGATGTGTGTGTCTATAACTCAATGATAACACACAGACACACAGATACTCACTGGTAAAGGTCTTTGCGCAGAACAGATCGAGGCAGCGGATTATCAGCCTGTGGAGCAACACTTACAGAGCCGATCTTCAGCACAACAGTGTCTTCCTTCAGCTGTGAATCTACACACACACACACATATAATTATCATCATCCTCACACAAACACAGGAGATGTGTGCTGGACAGAAACATTTGCTCACGTGTGCTGCTTTCAATGTCCTCCAGAGGGCAGAAAACACGGATAACGCTAGAGTTGACATAGACCAGCGGCAGATTGCCGGATGACAGCCAGTTGCCTCTCATTGGCTGTCCAGGAGAGAGCCGCTCTCTGACTGGGTGACAGAGATGAGGGGGCGGGGTAACGTGGAACACACGGGTCACGGTCATCATCAGAGGGCAGGAGAGCACAAGGTCGAAGGGTTGAGCCGTGAGCAGGATCTCGCGCAGGTACTGCGGCGATCCGTCCTCAACTTCCTCGCATAACCTCTGACACGCGTGTTCCTGACGAGCCGTCAGCTTGTGTCGAACGTTTCGGGTCACGGCCTGCGTGTAGGTGACGGACAGAAAACCGTGCTGCTGGTGAGAGACCTCCAGAGCTTTCGCCGCTGTCTGTTGGATCACAAGAGTACAGGGGTGAATCTCTGACCGTTAACAAACGCTACTGTCACACAAACGTGAAGTGACGAAACAACACAACCAGCTGAGATGAGAAACACAAGATCACACACATGATTGCAGAGTTCATTCTGAGAGTAAGAGTTGGACTTCATGCAGTAACATGGACAATAAATTATGGGCTCTTTATCTAAAATTATGAAGATGTGCATTTTATATTTTCAACAAATCTTTTGCATTCTCAGTATAGAGATTCCTGCTAAATCCCAAAGAAATGTGTATAGAATTGCTTTTAGGAAACAGGATTTTCAATAACTTCCAGTGGACAAAACAAAAGGAAATCTTTAGGACTTTATCACTATAATGAATGATGAAAATATAATACACATTTCTTTCATTCATTTAACAGGTCATAGTTTCACATCATGTGTTTGATGAGGGGGTAA
>CM032800.1:55000-142500 GCA_019155185.1 Beaufortia kweichowensis
TGACATAACACCAGAGCAAACACTTCATCTCAGCGTGCTCCTCTCAAACATCCTCTCACTCATCTAACTTACTATGTTCGTCTCAGATGATTGTGAGGTCATGTAATGAAACGAACACAATGTCTGAGCTTGTGTGTGTGTGTGTACCTGTGTGTGTTTTAGTTTTCACAGGGCTGCTGGTGTAGTCTGAGGCTGGATTACTGGGTTGTTTGGTTAGTGGAGTGCTGCCAATAGATGCTTCATCATCCCTTCTCTTCTTCATCAACACAGAAACCTGCAAACCTCAGAATAAGCAACTCTATAATGCAATACACAACAGAGACAGACATACAAATGTACCTGTTGAGGTGGTCTGTTTCCACTGGATCTCTGAGGGTGGAACTGAAGCCAAGAAAACAGAACCGGATCCACATTAACAGCGATGCCCTGAACACTCATCAGCAGCACCGCACCTACAACACACACACACACCATTCAGAACCCTAAAACCAAATGACATGATTCACAGAATTCAGCTGTGTGCTTTTAACATCTACAGCATGTCAAGTATGTTCTGTTTTAGGGTAGTGTGTATTACTGTATCAAACACACACACACACAGCTGTATAACAGGCCATTGTTGCTTACACACAGCTCTTCATACAAGAGCTCAAATCATCTCATATGCAGCCAAAAATAACATTTTCCTTCAATAAATGTCCATGGAACTTTAGCCGCTCCGGTTCTTAAACAATCATCTTTAAGCACAGTTCAACGTTGAGGTTATTCTTCACGACCGTGTGTCTAATGGCTCCCATGCCTTTGGGATTTAGTGGGAATTCTCTGGCGTAAATGGGAACACCTCAATCTTAGGATAAGAGCGCAACCCATCCCACTGATGAGCTCTGCAACTTCCAGAAGGGCTTTGAAACGGTTAGGAATCAGGCCTGCGGGGATCTCTCTGAGAGCCAGTTAGCATCCACCATCACAAACCATTAACTGCGAGAGGAAGAAAACATCAGCAGACGTGCATGCAAACATGTGTCAAAGCATCTACAGTATGAGGCGTGCATGTGTGTCTATCGCAGGAGCGTTTTAAACGTCCAGCAGTGAGACGTGCTTTCTGTGCTCCTATTAAGGAAACTTTATGGGCTGTCAAGAGTTTGTGTGTGTGTGTGTGTGATAACACACAAAAACAGAGCGGTCAGGCCACCTGCAGTCTGAACCTTCTCTTTCAATCATGGCTCAGGCCCAACTCCACGGCTCCTCTATCATAAACACACAAGGCACTTCAAAGTCTCTAGCAGCCAGTGAAGACGCAGCCGTACGGGGGACAAGCGCTTTGATGTACCAGATACGGACAGCGGCGAGGACATTCTCCTGTCAGAGTAACATCTGTAATTTGGGGAGTCATTTGTACTTGCGACCCAGTGACAGTAAACAAACAGCAGAGGAGTTTCATTCAGTCCAAAGTCAATGTCACACACCTGGGCTCAGTTCTGATAGCACAGAATACACGCTTGAGTAAGAGAGAGAGAGAGAGAGAGAGAGACAGAGAGAGAGAGACAGAGAGAGAGAGACAGAGAGAGAGAGAGAGAGAGAGAGAGAGAGAGAGAGAGAGAGACAGAGAGAGAGACAGAGAGAGAGAGAGAGACAGAGAGAGAGAGAGAGAGAGAGAGAGAGAGAGAGAGAGAGAGAGAGAGAGAGAGAGAGAGAGAGAGAGAGAGAGAGAGAGAGAGAGAGAGAGAGAGAGAGAGAGAGAGAGAGAGAGAGAGAGAGAGAGAGAGAGAGAGAGAGAGAGAGAGAGAGAGAGAGAGAGAGAGAGAGAGAGAGAGAGAGAGAGACAGAGAGAGAGAAAGAGAGAGAGAAAGAGAGAGAGACAGAGAGAGAGACAGAGAGACAGAGAGAGAGACAGAGAGAGAAAATATTAGAATCAGTAATTGAGCCGATTGCTCTCTATGGAAGGTGTGGGGTTCGCTGACAAACCCAGAACTCTGTAAAAATATATTACATGTGCACAGACACACAACAAATAACACATGCAAATATCCACTAATCATAAAAATACAAAAAAGAGCAATCAAATTCTGGAAACATCTGAAACTATTTGAATGCTCTGGCAATACAATTGTACAATTTTTGTCATGCCAATAAAGTAAAATTTTTTTATTTAAATTTAAATTAAGAGACAGAATGAAAAGAATACCAAAACAGGCAAAATAGGTGATTCACAAACTGTGAAATAACTCAAATAACCAAGAAGAGCTAATCCATAACTGTTGAATAAATATTTATCATTTAATTGTATTTTTTAATTGAATTTATTGTAATAGTAATTGCTGTACGTATGGGTCTCGGGCAGGTGTAGTGTGAACGGTGTCGGGCACTAGGGAAACGTGTAGCCGATAACATGTGTTCACGTGCTGGATTATTTGTGTTGGAGGAGAAAGCGAGCAGTGAAATGTGAATCTGAATAACACTGCTCTAGTCACTTCCTCTGAACGTTAAGTGGAATCACTGTTCAAATAAACTTCAGCATCTAGTGTGCATGAGACACATATGAAGAGTGTTTTATTCATTCCATCTGTTTCATACTGCAGGTGTAAATAAAGCTGAAAGACTCACAAAGACTCATTGCATCACTTGCAATAAACTGAACAAACACAAGAGCAAAGCACGCTGTTGTGTGTAATACACACGCTGCAGTTACACAGGAAAGATTATTTACAACATGCAGATCAGAGTCACAGATAACACACGTCTGATTTACTGCAGGACACAAACATACAGATGATGATGAGAAACCAGACTTTCAATCACACTCACGGCTGTCTGTGGGGATACGGCAGAAACTCATCGCTGCTAATTATACCAGTTACACTGAAAGCAAACAACAGTCATGTGACTCAAACACAGTAAGGCCTGTTTTACACGTCTGCAGTGTTTATGCGATGTGTTAACAGACGTACGTCCGTCGCAGTAGCAGTTCGGTGCAGCGATCGGTAAGAGAGTAAAATGTTTCTGGCCAGCAGGCACATCATGACAGAAAGATCTTTTTCACTTGTAAAGTCTATTTCATATACTTAGACTTTTCTTGCATTTTCATGCTCTTTTAACACAAGTGTTTGTCACGCCAATAAAATATCTTAAAATAGAGAAAGAGTGAGAGAGTGAGAGAGTGAGAGAGCTCTCTGAAGGTTTATTTGAGTAGAAAACACTGCTCTGTGTGTTTGACTTATCCATTCGATGAGCTTTTGTAATTATTTATTTGGAGAGCAGAGCGCTGCACGGGCGTTTACACTGAGCCCATTAAAGTCAGAGAACAGAAGAACCGCCCGCACCGCATGTTTCCATGCGACAGCATGCTCAGAAGGGCACACACACACACACACACGGCAGCATTCAGTACCAGCAACACACACACATCTGAAGTATCTATCAGATCTATTAGAGAATCTCTTTCTGATCATAATCTTTGCTCTCGCCATCTCAAATGAATGAAGGAAATAAGCCTGCTGTGTGGGGGGAGCAGCCACAGGGGGGCAGTGATGTCATGAGTAAATGAGAGAGGTCAAAGAGGCTGCAGAGAAGTGCACCATGGGAATTCTCACAGCTGTAAGTGCAGCAGGAAATAACAGTGCAAATTAAGGCCAGAAAGTGTCAAACAAACGACTTTAAAAATGAGCAGGAGAGAGTGGCACGGCGGACCACCCACAACTACCGTTTACCCGTCGAGAGAGCGAGTGCTCCAACCACACACCTCATCTCTTCTCGCTCTCTCTCGTCTCTTTCTGTCTCTTCTGAGTGAAATTAGATGCAGGTCTCTCAGCTAGCTTTCTTCAGCTGTGTCCTACTGAATACACCCAGCACAAGAACACGTACTACACACACACACACACACAGGAATTCTACCACTGCGTTCCAGAGAGCCACAGCTTTGTTTCACAGGCCACTTCAAAAACAACCCATAACTACTCATAAGAACTAATGCTCAAACACAGACATACACACACAAAACACCACACAGACACACTCATTACTATATAAGAAGTCACATAACACACACACACACTTACTAGAAAACACACACACACACTTACTAGAAAACGCACACACACAAAACAGATGTCAATTAATTTAATTAAATTCTAATTTAAATATAGAATATAAATCATCTGAATATAATTCTCTAACAGTACTTTTGACATTTTAGAAAATTCAAGATTATATTAATCTCACTTTATTCTCAATGAATCTCAAGCGAGGCCCTCAGATCATGTAACAGGACACACTGAAGGTCTCTCAACAACCCTGATGAAGACACTATAAACACACTGTCAATACTAAACCTTCATCTGACAAACATTTCTATGTGAAACTGTCTCTTCAGAGGCTCAATTTAACATCTTTGATCACATAATAAACTAAGATGTTCTTTAGTCTGTGTTTGTGCTGTACTATCTGTGTGTTCATGGCCATAACAACTGCTTTCTTTGAGTTAAGACGGTTTTCGATTTTCCTGACCACGGTGAAGGGAACGAGCGAAAGCCGGAGCAGGAGACTCTCACCTAACATCTCAGACAGGACGTGAAATCATTCTGAATGTGGTGTGAATGTAATGTGTGAGCTAAATGAATGACAGATTAACCCGGATTACTGCAGTGCTAACGCTCATCTCTCTCCGCTCGAGTACAGCCCACATCAGCGAACACAACACATAATGTAGCTGAGGGATCATGGGAAAGGGTTGACTCTCAGGCCTCCTACACACCTCGTGTTTTGATAGCCTCACTCGACCGCGGAGACTCCAATTCGTTCCGCCACTGGCACAGAAAACTACCTGCTGTCGTCCGTGAGCACATGTGACCTGCAGTTATCAGTTAGCCAGAATCACAAACCACAGCATGACAATAAAAACACTCGCACACACAATATCGATCACATGCCACACTCACCGCTGATTCTGGACCGATTCAGATTTTTAGCACGGCCATTCCCAACATTTGCCTGTTTTATTATCTGTCTGATGAAAAGTGTAAGTGTGAATTTACTAAGGACAAGCTAAAGCAATAGTGAGATTTGATGTAGATGTGTTTAATAGACAAGAAGATGCTACTTCACACTGAAGTCAAATGCTTGTGTTTGCAGATGGTCATCTGGACGTCCGGCTCACCTCCTGTCACTTAAAAACAACCAAAAGCAACCTCAGAATCACTCAGAAGTGTACACACACACACACACACACATCAGCAGCTCTACGCACTTCATCAACACAAACAGTTTTATTCACGGTTAACAAAAATAACCAAACCATTAACGCACAACAAGAAACAGAAGCTCAGTTATGTTAACTATAATTCTACTCTATGTGTCTTAATAGAGAATATAAATGAATAAAGATAGAGCTGAAAGCTGCTGTGAGATCTGTCCATATTACACATTTTCTCATTAGATTCTCCTGACGGTTTATCATAAATATTTTAAATATTTTCTTGTATTTTTGGGTCGCTGGGTTTTAAGTGATGCCAGTTAAAACGTGGGAAAACCCCTAACAGCTAAAACACGTTCACAGGCCATGCGATTCAACTCCACGTTTCATTTATCATTCTCAAGCTTTCTTATAAGATCTCACAAGTCTGATCAAATAAAATGATTGTTTTTTTTTTCAACTGCCTTTGCTAACAGACGTGCAAACCTTACACACATGCTAGAATTAAGAAAAAATGTCTGTCCCAAAATGAACAGAGCAATGCTTAATGCTTTTATGAGAATTTAAATGTGGCGCTCCATAACAATCTGCCTCTCGTCCTGCTGAAGAAAAACACATCTGTAACTACAGAAACGCCACACAGATGATTGTCTGTAGGCATCGCTCTCTGTAAGACCGGAGTTGACACGTCAACTTACATTAGTTTCCTTTCGCTGAAGCCGACACATAGATGAACTGAGCCGGAGAGAATGCCAAAAAACACATTATCAAGACAGATGAATGTCTAAACACGTTTAAAAGACATTCCTCCTGTGACCTGCAGATGCTGCAGGTGATCGCAGAGCGCTCACATAACGGACAACAGAAAGCATATAAATAAATCTGTCGAACTACACCGATTCATTTAATAGCGGTGATTCTGTGTGATTTGGGCAGACTGGATTGTTGGTTTTTTACTAAACTGTAATCAAAATGTGTGGAAACGAGGTTTCAGAGTGCGTGTGTGTTTCTTGATAGATGGCACACAGACTCTGAAAGCTGTTAATGGATATCAGAGCTAACAGAATCACACGGGTCCCCGAGCCCCACATAAGCGTCCAGCAAGAGATCCGGTTTCAGGCCGAAGTCTTGAAGGGGGATCAAAGGAGCACCAGTCCAGATCCACCTGCTGTCATTATTCTACAGCCGCACACACAAACCAGCACGACCCAGCTGGATCACACACACACACTTGAGCTGACGGCTGGAAATGAGGCGAGTCGTGATGCTGTCAGTCAGGTAGATGCTAAGCAGCTTTTAATCAATCTGTCTGTTAACTGGACGCGCGGCTGCAGATGAAGAAACACGTGGAGTACTGCAGCATTCCAGACGACGCACACCGCACCAATGTCTCGTAATCTCCGGAAAGATTAAAGACATCTTTGTTCTGCTGTTCCGACAGCACAAACTCTGCACATCCAATTCATTTGCCGAGTTTGGCCCCCTGCGTTTGATTAAATGTAGCATTTTAAAACGCTGCATTTGTGAGACAGACATAAATCAAAGTCACACAGCTGCATGAACACATGCGGCCCCAGCGCTCCGTCTTCGGCTCTTTTTTAACGATCGTAAAGCTCAACTTGCCTCACAGGTCCCTGGGGACCGACAGAGAGAGAGAGAGAGAGAGAGAGAGAGAGACAGAGAGAGAGAGAGAGAGAGAGAGAGAGAGAGAGAGAGAGAGAGAGAGAGAGAGAGAGAGAGAGAGAGAGAGAGAGAGAGAGAGAGAGAGAGAGAGAGAGAGAGAGAGAGAGAGAGAGAGAGAGAGAGAGAGACAGAGAGAGAGAGAGAGAGAGAGAGACAGACAGACAGAGAGAGAGAGAGAGACAGAGAGACAGAGAGAGAGAGAGAAAGAGAGAGAGAGAGAGACAGAGAGAGAGAGAGAGAGAGAGAGAGAGACAGAGAGACAGAGAGAGAGAGAGAGAGAGACAGAGAGAGAGAGAGACAGAGAGAGAGAGAGAGAGAGAGAGAGAGAGAGAGAGAGAGAGAGACAGAGAGACAGAGAGAGAGAATATAAGCCACTACCTTACTGAAGATTCATACTGCACCTGTAAAATCATTAACATCATGAGATCAAACACTCTTCACACTGTTGAAGCAGTGAGCAGGACACACACACACACGTCTGGGTTAACACACGCTGGATGAAGGGTTAACTGCAAATCAGGAAAATCACTATATGTTCATAAAAGAGTTGTGCTGCGGCTGGGATCCTTTTGTGATAATCCAGCGCTTTTAATTGCATTTAATTTATTAGTGCGCCACAACCTCAGGCTCGTGAAATGGAAACATATTGGTCTGCGTCTACAGGAGTTTAGCAAGTACAGAACTCCCATTTTGTAAGTAAATTGGAATTTCTTTTTAATTCGCTGGTAAACATTTGAATGGAAAGCAGATGTACACGAGCGAACGGCCCATCTTCACCGTTAACTGTGAGAGATGGAGATCGGTCTGGGAATTATTTAAATGTCATTTCAAGGTAATTAAACATTAAGTTTAAAGAACGCTTTGAGGTTAACGCGCTCAGGAAGAGATAAAGCGAGTGACAACAAACACGTGTAAAAACGGGAACGCTTCCAAGCTTGTGACTCTCTGGGACTGAGCAAGATCGTGAAAAAGATTATTATGGAATTCATAAAGCGCATGCCAAACCTTAAGAAATATTATTGGGCAGATTAAAAGCTAACACTGCTATATACACATTATATCTTGAAGAATTAACACAGAAACACACATCGTGAGCTCTGAACGAGACCACACCAGCAGGACGACACAGCAGCGGTCAGAAACTACAGTCCAGTGTTTAAGATATTCACAATGTCACTGGAAAGTTATTTAATGAATACAAATGAACAATGTTGGCTAACAATCACTGTAAGTTTCTGTATGACAATTTTATTAAAGCGGATGCTGATTTGCAATGACCTCACAGCAGAAACTTTACATAAACCAGACATATCTGCAGCTAATTTAGTAACACAAGATATAGAGTTGTCTTGGAGTCACAAATGAATGTAATTTTTCATAATCATCTCGTATCATCAGGACATTAGTGAGTAAATGAACTGACGAGTGTTGATCAGGTCTTACCCGGGTTTAGCACGTGTTCCTGCTGCGGGAGCTGTAGAGAGATCTGGATGAGATCAGGAGAGAGGAGAGACGCCGGTTTACGACTTTCACTCAACCAACGGCTGGTGTGAAGATCTGTGGTATCAGACGGACCCTGAACCAGCGGAACCAGCTGCTCCTTCTGCCCCTCACACACACCTGCGTGATTACTAAATATACTCAGCATCAGTTAGAATTTTACTTCCTAAAGATGATCAAAGCATTGATTTAAAAGGTAAAATTTCACAGTATAGAAAGACTGAAGAACTCAGAGAATGAAAGCAAAAAGTTCATAACATATCATTAAATAACATATCATTACTCCAAATAACCCTAACATTTTAAAATTATGTTGATTTTTTAAAGATTTCTTTTGAATAACACTATAAACAAAGTTAAATTACAGTAAGATGAAATAAAGTCCAGGATACCTATAGAGAATAAATAATATAGAAAAACATGCTTGGTTTAGCTGTGTGTGTGTGTGTGTGAAACAGATGTGCACAGCTGCTCTTACCCGGCGTCCTGGCACAAACTTTAACAGCTCCCAGAGTTCCAGAAACACACAGCAGCGCCGGTCGCACACACATCTTCAGCTCAACACGCTGAACACACACCTCCAGAACGGGAGCGGAACCCTTCACACCTGTGGAAACGCACACATGAATCAACATGTAAACACACTCATGTGCATGTCAAAGATCAAAAAACATTCTCTGAGCTCAGACACAGTACAAACATTCACATGAAGACATATTCATCACGCAAAAATATAATTATTATTTTCTCTTGAAATGCACAGTGTGTGTATGTGTGTGTGTGTGTGTGTGTGGTACAGGTGCAGAGGTGTATAAGCAACAGCTTATGGTCATCAGGGTCACACACCCCATCAAACACCCTAAGGGCAAAGCCAATTCACACACGCACACGCGCGCACACACACGCGCACACACACGCACACACAGTTTTGGTAATGTGCACATATGAATGTATGTCTCACCCTAACATTCCAGATGGTGTGTGTGTCTTTGTGTTTATTAGACATCTGTATTCTGGAAAGTGTCATTGCCACATTCCTGAAAGTGTGAACAGCGTGAAAAAAATGCATTTCTTCATCTTGAGGAAGGGAGAGAGGAACGTGAGGAGAGGACAAAAGGAGAGAATAAAAAAGAAATGTAAAAGACAGGATGAAAGAAGAGGAATAGAGGAGAAATCAGGATGAGAGATTGAGTGGAGAGGACAGGAGAAGATTTTAAAGTACTCAGTTGAATGAATGTCAGTTGTGTATCACAACAGTTATTCTGTGTAGTTGCACCTCATGTTACACACACACACACACATACAGACAAGAGCATCTCATATCAGACAAATGTCATGGATACAAGGACAGGCCACTTCATCAACACAAGGACACACACACACACACACACATCAATGATGTTCAAAGAGCTTCAGCAAGTTTATAAAGAAGATCCTTACAAGATCACTGCACACCAACACACATTACAGTATGAAACACCTTCATCAGGAGCAACACCAACTCATGACAACATAATTCACTAACACACACACACCTCACATGTGAAGTACACAAGTTTGCCTGCTGCTGTCATTCACACTGTGAACACATAACATTAAACAGCACCAAAGCCTCACAAATGTGTGTGTGCGTGTGTAGGTACCTGGCGCTCTGTAGGCGTGGTTAATGAGGGCATCACTGATTCCACTGCAGGCTCCGCCTTCCATCCCATACATCCAGCTGTGATACATGGACTGCAGCAGCAGCACCTGAGCACGAGTGAGCTGAACACACACCTGCGGCAGCTCAAACATGCATTCATACAGCGCAACCGATGACTGCCTTCCCCTGGGAAACACAGAAGTGAACGAGAGACAGATAATCACAGTCAAACCAGCAGAAATAAACATTTGTGTTTAATCAAAACACATCAGATTTAAAAGAAGTAAAAACAGTACACTGCCCTAAAAGATCACTCTTGTGTCTGCACATCTGCATCGAACACAAGAAATGATCCTTCACAATAACTTCTTCAGCTATTTGTGCAGCACGTTACTGGGTGCGATAACCCTCGTGATGATCAGTCACGTGTTGAAGTTTGTTATCTTTTAATACTTTAATACTAAATGTTAAGGCTGATGAAGGCGTACGGCCCTGGCCTTGTCGATCCTGACATTTTTGCAAATTACCTTTAACAAGTAGATAAACACACACAACACAGCACCTGAATGGAAACAAAAGAGTCAGCCAGACACATTGAATTCTGCAATGCTGAGAACTCTCTCACAGCGCTCATGTGACGTCTACGGCTGACGGCAGCGTGTGTCTTTTATCTGAAAGCGTGTGTGTTCAGCCCAGTGCTCTCTGGCTGCGTGTCTCTCCTGCAACCACTTAACTGCTCCTCTCATGCTGCCTTTGTAGTGCTTCTGGGTGGCTCGGCGCGTAACGGCTGACAGCGGAAAGCTTTCGCTGCGGGAGGCTGACGTACCGCAGGGACGGGAGTATCTGGGCAGCATGCGGCCGCTGAGGATGGGGTGAGAGGTCAGGGGCAGATGGGACTGCTTCTCAAGGACATCAGCAGCGATTAGGAGAGGGGCTTCTATCAAACATTCATTGCATGTGTCTTTCACTTAAGCTGCGAAGCGATTGGCTTTATTTTCGTGAACTCTGCACCTGTGTTTATAGATACACAAACGTGCTGAAAGAGACTATCACACTCCATACCAGCATGCTTTATTTCACACACAGCAGTAGTAATGACTTCTGAATAATTGGGCTCAAGTTTCATAGCACTGAAATTTAAGTCCCTTTGACTGTCTGTGTGTGTTTGGGATTGGCTGTACTTCTGGTCATTTTTTTCAACTGTCCTCACCAAAACTTTAAGTTTTTAAGTGGTTCTTACTAGCAGTAACATTCGAGAATCTCCAGTTTACTTACATGAATCGGTTAGTTACCAACTAAACAACTTACTAACTGTGATGATATCACTGCACTATTTCATTACTAAACTGTAATTTCTGGTATATATTAAATCAAATCATCTTTAGCTGTGTTGACATGCTAATGGATATGAGGGGTCTGATGCAAGATTACATTTACACATAAGCTAAAACTTTGATGCTGTTCTGACACACAATGCTTGAGAATCTAGTTAACTCTGAGAGCCGTACAGACATTGAGAAACTAAAAGCAGCAGCAGCAGCAGCAGCAGCAGCGTGTGTGTGTGTGTGTGTGTGCGTGTGTGTGTGTGTGTGTGTGTGTGTGTGTGTGTGTGTGTGTGTGTGTGTGTGTGTGTGTGCGTGTGTGTGTGTGCGTGTGTGTGCGTGTGTGTGTGCGTGTGTGTGTGTGTGTGTGTGTGTGTGTGCAGCGTGTGTGTGTGTGTGTGTGTGTGTGTGTGTGTGTGTGTGTGTGTGTGCGTGTGTGTGTGTGCGTGTGTGTGTGTGTGTGTGTGTGTGTGTGTGTGTGTGTGTGTGTGTGTGTGTGTGTGTGTGTGTGTGTGTGTGTGTGTGTGTGTGTGTGTGTGTGTGTGCGCGTCTGTGTGTGTGTGTCTGTGTGATGTGGCCTTGATCAGTGATGGTGGTAGTGTTCTGCTCTCCTCATGCGAGCGCTGTAACGGGTTTAGCAGGCTGCACTGCTGCGTCTCATTACTGCTTCTCACACACACTTAAAGCAGCTGCAGGAATGGGCCGCCCGACCTGACGGGCTCCGGGGAGTTCTTTAAATGAAGGGTGATCGGTACCGTGTGAGACGCCTCACCTCCGGCCAACACCAGAACACACACACACACACAGAACGTTAATGGCTCTCATTTAAACACTTGAGCTCTCAGTTAATGACAGGATATTTATTACCCTCCACTGATGCACTCATCCAAAATCTTAACCCACAATCCCACAGGTGAGTGTGTGCATCGTGTCTCACCAGTACGAAGGCAAACGGAGCTGTTTCACATAGACAGCTGTACTGAAAGAAGGAATTATGGGAAGGAGAGGATGGAATACCCCCTCTGAGTCAATTACAGTCAGGCCTGCCTGCAGCTCAAAGACCTGAAATACAGACAGACAGAGAGACAGATTTAGCACAAATGTGAGAGCATTTAACATTTTGTCAACGAGTCAACATAAGTGCAGTTAACAATGCAATGAGTATGAATTAAAGCTAGAGAAAAAGTTATCTTTATAAAAGAACAGCGTTAGACTGGAAAGACTCAAGAGTCGAACAGAATGAGTAACGTTTTTCCTCGATGTGATGAAACAACCAAGAGTCGCCTTTTTTACTGATTCTATCTGAATTAGGGTTCATTTTACAATAAAGTGTCATTTAGAGACGATTTAATGTAACATCACTTTATACACTTTAGAAAAGTGTGAGCATGAGTCTGCATAACCCATGACACGTCAGGTACCTTCAGGTAGCAGTGTGTATAGCAGCTATGCAGCAGCGTTTCTGACGGCTGGTTCAGGCTGCTGGCCGTGCGGATCACTCTCTCTTCATACATGGGCACAGAATGTTCAAATGTGACACGCTCAAACTGCAGCTGCAACGCAGGCAGAGGACGACAGAGCTGAAACTGAGGAGCAGACGCCTGTGCGGTCGAGACCTGGAGATTGAAACACACTCACTGAATACACATAAAACATGTAGAGTGTCATACATGTAAGTGTGTGTGTGCGCGTGCGCGTGTGTGTGCGTGCGTGTACACCTTGTGTCCCAGTAAAGCAGGTAATATGACATGCAGTAGGTTGTATTCAGCCGCAGGGACTGTGATTCGAGCTCTCATCAGCGTCACACTGGTCTGACGGGTGGGAATAAACTCCTCTAGAGCTGAAATCGCCTCTTGCCCGACGACATTCACACAGTCCTCCACAACATCTGCACGAGAGAGAAAGAGAGATGGACACGTGAGGTAACGGTCTCTGCTGTGTGAGAACATGGCTCATTCACTTAACACAATGATAACAGTTGGTTTTATGCCATTAGGTTAAAATAAATAACACCAGGGATGTTTTCATACACCGATTAAATATCCCACCAATCTACACATTGAATCATTTGTGCTGGTTAATAATCAATTTTCAACAATAAAAATGTAATGAATTTTAAAATTTACCACATGTACAGTCTATTTCAAAATGAGGATACACATGTGAGAACCAATCATGGAAGTGAGGCGATGTCACGGGATGATCTGATTTCTCCTACGACCGTCAAGGAATAAATGTTTTATCAGAGTGTGTGTTTCCACTGATATTAAACCCATGATCTTGTGTAAAATATTTTACTCTCATGTTTAACAGGATCTTTGTGCGTGCAGTGGATTAAAATGATTATGTTGTACCAGACTGAGGTTTGCAGTAAGGCTGGTACTCGTGGTCAAGAGTGCACACGGCCATTTTCAAGATGCGATGGACAGCACTGCTGTAAAGCTGCACATCTAACGGACCAATCACAATCCTCTTTTGTGATGTTTCCTGCATCAGCGGCGACTCGTCCTTATGCAGCGCAGAGAAATCCTGCAGCCCCACGCAAACTGATAAAAAACAAAAGAACCCAGAGAGATGAAGAGAGGACCAACTAACTGAAAGTACTGACACTATTAACTGCATCATTCAGCAATGTGACAGTAACGCAGGAGCGCAGCTAAAATAAATAATACTGTACACGCACACATGCTACACAACAGTACATGCACACACACACACACACAGATCTGTGTGTTTAATAAAAGTGGATTTGCGTGTGGAATGCAGGAGTCTTGTTACTGTGGAGAGGGAAAAAGAGAGAGAGAGTTCGTGAGCTGCTCAAATTCCCTCCTGATTTGCAGAGATTAAAAGTGCAGCGAGTGATGTCACTTCCTCTTCCCATTTAGGCTGGGCTGGATTAAGCCTAATATCAAACATCTGGAAGCTCACAGCACTGCTGAAGGACGCGGGGGGGAAATGAGCCGGATTTGAAGCATTAGAGGAGATCCGCACCTCAGCGCTGCGGCTATTATGACAGAAGACTCGCCCGAGGTTTGAGTTTCGTTTATGTAGCGCTGACGCTGCTTCTGCGGCGCTCTTATGTGGACTAGGGTCGCGGGTTCGAGTCTCTGAAGGGAGATGCGCTCTGACTCAGAAGACATTCCAATCAGAAAGTGTAATTTTAGCTCCGCTGGCGAAGCGACACTCATCCGCACCTCAGAAACGACTGCCAAAGCTGATGATATCTATGTTTACTTTACATTTAGATGATTATCAGCAGTTGACACGGAGACAGAGAGGGATGGACAGACAAATGTTTAGCACTATTTTAAACATTAGATTCCTAAACCTTCTTAATCAAGACAAAGTCCTGAGCAAGAAGAGACATTTCACAGTCAACGACTGAGCACAAATACACCATGCAAATAAATAAACACAGAGCAAGCAGACAAACGGGCCGCTGGCTGACCTCAACAGCATGAATCAATGGGGTATATGCATGGAGCGATCTTTCCAACTTCCGCATCAAGATAAGCCAGCTCGTAAACTTCCGGTACGGTTAGTCATTGGATGTTGTGCTATTTTCAAATCCGTGAGTTCAAGAATTTTGAGATTTTATAGACACAAAGTTAAGACTAGAACTTATTTTATTATTATATTTGAACTGTACTTACTTTTATTTCATTAATGTAACTGGATATGTACAACTTAAATCATCTTTCCCGTTTGCTAGAAGAAGAGTTGGAGTTTGCCTGAATAAGCCGCTGTACATCAGTGATATTCACTTCAGGTAAATCCTTAAGGCAGCGGGTGTAAAAAGACATCTTCACAGATGCATTGACAGTTGACCGGAAATGACTGAGCTGGTTTATCTAAAACCAGAAAGTAACCGTGCATACAGCGGATTAGCGGCACAGCTGGAACAGTCTACAGCTCGAAACAAGACAAAGACATCAGCCACTCGAGATGAGACACAGAGCTTTGTGAAGAGCTGTGAAGAGAAAGCAGTACCTCTACTGTGACTGTTCTCCATCGTGTACAGATAATCCAGGTAGAACGCGCCGTATCGCTGCAGACCCGCAGCCTCTGTGTATGTCTCCTATCAACACAAGATTAAACAACTTGCACCGGCACACACATGGCTAAATTTAAACATTTCAAACACACGCCGTCTGGCTAAATCTGAAGAGGTTTTTAATATCAGACTTCTCCTGAAAGGAGGTCTTTGTGTGATGGGGCTGATCCATGTAAGCAGATGTCTCTATTCTGACCAATTAATACATAAATGCATAGACATGGGCTGGAAGGCAGGACCAGGCCTTAGTGAAATCAGGACATTTAGGGTTATGTGATGATGACACATACCTTGTGGATGTTTCCATTCAATATAAATTCTGCCCTGATGCCGTTGTTCTCAGGACTGCGGTAGTCGAAGAGCGAGTTGGTCAGGTAAGTCAAGCCCTTCACGCTTAGAGTCTCCCCGCAGCGGAAGAACACAGCGTCCTACGGCGGCAAAAGCACGCTAAATATCATTCACAGAAGGAGCCGTGTGAAGAGCCAATTACTTGTGTGAATTACCTCCTCCTTTCTGTTCATGTTCTCTTCAAAATCTCCAACTCCCATTATTCCCTTCAGACACACAGCACGACAACCCACGACTCCCACTTGACAATCAAAGAAGGGCTCACCCATCATTAGAGCCTGAAGCAGAAAAACAGACACCGTGAGGACAGAAGGAAGACGCTGCTGACACAGGGTTAGGTGACCGAATGTAGCCGATTGAGTTTCTGACCTCCACCGTGATGCCCTCCTGCTCCACACACAACACCTCCCGTGACTTCACCTTCTGTGGACTGTAGTAACTGCTCTCAGAACAGCTCTCTGTAAGCTACGCACAAGAGAGGATCGTCAAATAGATTTACATTTGGCGTTGGTGGTATGCTCTGTGAATAAACCAGACCGATTCACAAACGTTTCACCTTAAAGGTGACTGAGGCTTTGGTGCAGTAAAAGCCGAATGACACTACGGGGTCCTTGTAGGAGAGCTGCAGGGGTCGCGCCGTACCGCTCTCGTGCGATTCTCCGTATGCGCCCGCCTCCCCTTCGCTCTCCTCCTCTCCCGCGCTCACGATGGCCGGGACGAAAGACCACGCCCACGACACCCAGCCTTGATCTTCGTCCTCGCTCTGAAAATAGTGACCCGCCAGAGACGGATCTGAGCCTTCCACCGTGAGACCTGCAGGAGAAGAGAGGACAGGAGGTGATGTCAGCGTTTTGGAATGTGTCAAAGTGTCTCCGTGAGGTAAGCGTTCAGAAATTCCAACAGTCGAGCAAATGAAAATTATGACTTATTTTAATTAAATGTCTCATTCAGGATTTGCTCATCATCTGTCTCTTCCCAGTTAAGAATTCTGACTGGTTGGAATTGTGATTGGTCTGTGAATCTTGGCAGGCATTTGTCTTGCATGGTGGTCATATTATTTCCTACTTTTGATGATTCACTTAATTTTTGCTCACACTCCTAAAAGGAACAGTAAGACTGATCTCTTACACAATAATCTTAAACAAATCCAATGTTAATAAGAGTGAGTATGTCGCTAACCAGGGACGCTCTCACTAAGCGAGCTGTTCTCCTCTTTGTCGCCGTCTCCATGGATTCCCATCTCGCCATAATACAGCGCAACACCCAAATCCATCAGACGAATGAACATGGGCAATTGCTGGTCTGTCAGAGACAACTTCAAACTCTCCACCATTGTGTGCACCTTAACACAAACACACACGTAACCTTAACACACTAGTCTGTAGGTTCACATAAGCACTAAAGACGATCTCTCTTACTTTAATGACAGCAGGGATTTTGGCATTAATGTTGTCATAGGTGAAGTGAAGACGAGTTCTGAAGGAACATTTGTAGAGCAGCGGGTCCTGATAAAAGTCAATCTTTCCACTTGCATTCCGTTTATCCAAGCACACCGTGCAGTCGGAAAAATTAATCACCTTCCTCAGGACGAGTTCAGGAGCTACAGAGAGACAGAGAAAACGAATTAGACGCAGGCGTGTAGTCTAGGCAGTTGTAGCCCACTGGTCACTTGTACGTCGCTTTGGATAAAAGCCTCTTCTAAATGAATAAATGTGTGAAAGATGAGTGTGTCCACGATGTGCGTGTCAGTCGGTCTACACAAGGCAGAGGCTCATGTAACTTTAAACAGTTGGTGTAAATCTAAAGGAATAGTTTATCAAGGTATATGAAACCTATTGCACAGCACCTCAACAGTAAACCGTGACCTCTGACATGCTCAAAATACTCCATAAACCCGACATCAGGGCCAGAGCAAACACCTGCATACCCTAACCCTGCATTTATTTCCATTTAAATTAGACCATGATTTGAATGTGCTTCATGCCCGAGTGTGTACGCTGACATGAGTTTCTGACTAAGTTAAAACAGAACAACAGATCTTTGGGCCTGAAGGTTAGATACACATAACAGGCTGTTATTAAACAAAGAGGCCACATTTACTCTGATGTACTGATGTCACCGTCATGAAGAAAAGCCTCTTTAGATCTTCCCATCTCTGCTGACTTGTTTGGGCTCTTATGTTTACATGCTGATTATTCTCGTGTCTCTTGGTTGCTTCACGTCATCTGTTGCAGATTGTATTAGTTCTGCTTTTCTTCACGATCTGTCCTTACAAGCTTATTGTTCTTTTCACAAACAGAAATTTATCCAAGAGAAGACGTAAACTTACAAATGATGTCCATGAATGCTCTGTCCCACAGATCGTCCACTGTGTAGCACTCAGCAGAGGTGATGTTGACAGACAGCACAATGTCATCTTCCACATACTTCAGAATGAGATTATTTACCACAATGTTTACATTATTCACCACTCGACGAATAAGACTCTGGACATATCCTACAACAAAGTTAGAGAGAGATCGATACACAAGGTTCATTTTATTTATCACTTTATTTCAGCCCATTCAGTAGCTATGGCTGTAAACATGTTTTAATGGCACAGAGAGCAACAGGCAATGTTTGTTAGAATGTCTTTAGCACAGTGTATCCAGAACCTATTAAAAATGAAGTGTGTGTGTGTGTTAAGGACCAGAAGCTCCAGGTGAACAGCATACATGGTAAGGTCTTTATTCAACAAAGCATCTAAGTACTGAAAATATTACAAATCACAGACTTTCAGCAATAAAATATTAAAACATACAGCAATAAATCCTCATAAACTGCAGGACCAATGGGATAACTGAGCCCTGTTGAACAGTCGCAGTTCACTTTAACTTATAAAACTTTAATGCTTTTGCCTTGGTGTCCAACTTAAATGTTTGTCTTCCTGCGCGAGCTGTGCTGTGTGTTATTAATGAGCTGTGGGACGTCGCTCGCATAATTCAACAAACTCTTACAAGTGCATGTGCAGGTGAAGAACCCCTAAGTGTTTAATAACACCACAGTCGCTGTATCATCAGACGTCCCGTCGTCCGCCGTTTACGTGTGCGTGTAACGTTGCTGTTCTCTTGCTACACTTTCCCTCCTTTAGCCCTTCATCTCACTCACTATAAACTAGCGCTTCAGCTGCACCTGCGCTGCTGCCCACAGGGATCACCGCTCCAGCCGTAAAATAGCTGAAAAAACAACTGCTTTATGTGCTACGCTGGCCGAGACGTGTTCCCTCCTCCTGCCCACAAAAGCCATCAGCGTTGAGACGGTGAAATACTGTGAATGTGACGAGAGAAGCTATTTAAATGTTTTCATTTCTGTCTCGTATTTTGAAACTTTCCTCATTCGAATAAAAGATCAAATGTGCGCAAGGCCGATAGTTTTACTCACGTGACAAAACATAAGACTAAAGAATAAAGTCAGGCATCTATTACCGAGTATGTGTGTGTGCTCCAATCCAAACAAACAGTGCCATGAGCTCTGACGGGGGTCTTTAAGAGGACTTCCAGATAAGAGCTGTTACTCAGGGAGGGCCCGTGGCCCCACGGCCTTCAGAACATCACTCACCTGGGGGCAGGTCAGGGTCACTGGGGGCTTGCTGCACTCGTCGAGGTTTAGACGCACTCTTCCAGCTCTCAGAGGTGCTCCGATTGGTTGAGCTGGACGTACAACTTTCATTATCCTCCTGAACAAAGAACACATAGAAAAAATACATTCATGACCTCACAAATAACATCTGCCATCTGAGAGGAGAGGACTACACATCCCACAGCACCTTCTGAGTTGAATAAATAAACCCAAAGTTCAGGGTAAAAGCAGTTCTGTGTGTGTGTGTGTGTGTGTGTGTGTGTGTGTGTGTGTGTGTGTGTGTGTGTGCGTGTGTGTGTGTGCGTGCGTGCGTGTATGCGTGTGTGTGCATGTATGCGTGTGTGTGTGTCTGAAGGTATGCGGTCCTGCACAGATGCACTGGGGAATAAACAGCACTAAAGGTTTGTTTCTCATTTATTGCACCAGTCTGCAGAGTGTTTGTGATTAAAGAGTGAAGACACAGCTGAAACAATCACATGAGCAGAGCGTCGAGGTCAAGAACAAACATTCTGTCCATAGATCAGTTTAACCCACAGTGCTTTAACACAGCTTTATAGAGCCATCACTGATAACAGCCACTGATTTACTAGAGAGAATTCATTTTATTACATCAGTAACGGTCTGTTTCATGACACACACACACACAGTACGGCTCTTATTAGACTTAGCCATCGTGACCTTTGACTTCAGACTAACATCACATGCGCTGAGAGTTACACACATTCACACAAGACACACACCCTTTTATCTAAAGCAACTTACAAAGGGGGCTCATTGCAGCACCCGCAGAGCAATTGGGGGTAAGGTGTCTTGCTTAAGGGCACCTCAGTTGTTTTCTGCTGGTACTGGGAACTGAACCGGCCAACTCTCTAACCAGCAGCCCACAACTGGCCTACTGGCAATAGTTTGTGTCACCAATAACAGCAATTACACAAAAACAAATGCCTTTAAAAATAAATGCATTAAAATAGGAAGTACAAAGGTGCTGCATAAGATAAATCTTACTGTAGGTCATGCGAATACAATAGAGAGAGAGAGAGAGAGAGAGAGAGAGAGAGAGAGAGAGAGAGAGAGAGAGAGAGAGAGAGAGAGAGAGAGAGAGAGAGAGAGAGAGAGAGAGAGAGAGAGAGAGAGAGAGAGAGAGAGAGAGAGAGAGAGAGAGAGAGAGAGAGAGACAGGTACTCCGGTTCCGTCATGTGTTGTTTCTGCATCTGGTTTAAAGTCTCTCTGGTGCGAGCTTTACCAGCACATAATTCATCTGAACGTCATTTGTAATTTTACAAAAATTCTTTCTAAACTAGGTGACTTAGTGAAATCCATCTGCAGTAAAAACGTGTTTGGGGATTAAATGTCGGTTCAAAGAACAGAACCCATCATGAGCGTCTGCACGGCAGCAAAAGCACAACATACGATACGGTTCCCACGCGGCAGACGTGCGGTAGCTGCAGCGCTGGGTGACATTACCGCAGTGAAAGCACCATGTGTTACAAATCTATTCTGCAGAAGCCACTATAACCGGCTCTAATTGACTTCCCTTCAAAATGTGTTTGTAAGTGGCCAGCTGGCCTGAGGACCTTCAGAACGACTCACGACATATATATATATATACATAAAGAAATGCTTTTCTAAACACCTAATTCTGAGTTATTAGCATAGATAATGTCTATAAACTTCATCAGCCACATGCTGTCGATTCTGGACAGAGACAAGAAATTCTTTCTCAACTTTTTTACAAACTTTTACATGCTGACCGAAGCTGTGAAAGGTGTTCAATGGCCAGTCGTGACATTCCAATGTATGTTTTTCTTTGATAACAACCGGCTAAAACTAATCCACTTGTCTAATCATACACCACAGCTTCCGGGCCCAAACTCTCTATTAGATGCCAAGGTCTAATAATAAATAAGGCTAATATATCTCTACTGCATGGCATACTGTAAAACTGATTCTCACCTTTATCTCCATAATCAAATTACAGACAGCAATTAAAATATTGTTGTTGAAGATTCTGTGATTCTGGAGGCTGTAGTGTACACCGGGAGTTCATAAAACTAGCTTAAATGTGTGTCTGTTTAAACGTAGCCTCACGTGCAGAGGCCTGACAAGAGTCACTGACCGTGGCCGCGTCCCTGAGTTTGAGGATGCACTCCATGGTGTTGATGGTGATGACTACGGCCTCCGAGCTCAGTTTGGTCCACGGCACATGAATGCGCAGCTCGTGAATATGTCCGCTCAGAAACGTGAAGGGCAGCTTCAGTTCCTACAAACACACACACAGTCTGTCACAGTTAAATCAAATACGACACGACGAAAGATGAACAAACATCTGTATACTGTAAACCTCCATATGTTCATCCACTGTATTCACTGTACGTTCAATTCACGAAACCAAACAAATTCTACAGAAATAAAAAATGGAGAGCTTCAAACATTATAAAAAACATCCCAGAATATTTCTGACAAACTAATTTTAATAGAAGATTACCACAGAAAGTTGAACTCTCGTCTGGTCTGCTTTTAATAAGATCAGTGTGCATGGCATGTGTGTGTGCGTGTGTGTGTGTGTGTGCGCGTGTGTGTGTGTGTGTGTATAAAGGCAAACATTCTCACAACATGACAGACTGATTCATACCAGATATTACGACTTCCAAAGCTTAATGTTGCCTAAATAGGAAAGCAAAGCAAATATTCTGTTACATGCATCAGAGTTTATGCCCTTATAACAGCTGACAGATTGACAAAAAACAGCTCGTTGAGTCCTTCAGATGCTCTGACAGCTTTGAAGATAATACATCTCTATCAGTATCTATAGTTAAGCCTGTGTGTTCTCCTCCAGGAAGGTTCCCTGTGGGTTCCTCCAACCCACTATTTATCCATTTTAATAATCAGGTAAACATTCAGTTAAGCTTAATCTTAATCAGTCAATTTGTTTCTCACCACTGCAGTTACAGCTTCCGTTCTGAATTAACCAACAATTAGTTTTACCCACAAGTCTATATAAATGATTAATTGCATTAATCGATAAATTCATTTAGATCAGTGAGGAATGTTAATTTTTCATTGTTGCAATCTTTTGCATAAGGCTTGAGAGAGCGCCTGCTGGAGAGAGAAAACAAATGTATGATTTTATAAACAAATTTATGAAAACAAATTTATGATTTTTCACATTTCGTCACATTTAAAGCAATAAAAAAGTCTGATTTATAATATTCATCTGATCACTGTAACACGGTTGTTAGAAAGACGAATTTTAACTGTCTACCTTCATTTGGCTTTAATTGCTCATGACCGTCACTGATATTTAGCAGTTCTGAGATTTATGATTATAATTATGACTGGTTTAACAAACAAATGTAACCATTAGAGATCGTTATGTTTAATTTCTTAATAGGATTTTAAACAAAAACCTATCATCACTTAAAAAATGGAACCTATGAAGAACGGTATTATGTGGTTCTCAAGCAAATACTACCGTCCACACAAATAATGCTGCTGAAAGGTTTACATGCCTTTGTTTCATATGGTGTGTGTAGTTTTCTCTATTATTAGTCCCTTACGTATTATTTAAGTGATGCAGAATCAATCACATTATAGCGGTGTTTTCATTCATCACATTGTTTTCTTCAGTCCTAACGCACAATCATAGATAGACAACTGACACAAGGAAACTGCACCAAAAACTGAAAGCTCATCAGAACAATTATCAGATTAAATTCAGATGTGCAGAAGAAACGTGAGCATCTCTTGACCTCGGATAATGTAAAACAGTTTCAGTCTCACCTGCTCCAGTACGTCCAGTCTCAGGTCCAGTTTGCTCAGCACCACGTCTCCGCCCCATAATGACAGCTGCAGGTCCGACGGCTTTAGGTTCTTTATGTAGCGGTTCACATAACTCATTAGAAGAGGAGTAACATACGTCTCCAACATCCTGGCGTGTCTTCACACCTGCTCGACAGCTGTATGAAGCTTTGACATGAACACCTGAGTCATGACTTACACAGGCACAAAGATATTCCAGAAATGACACTGAATGTTTCTCAGACTGGAGAAAGTCTCACGAGAGGGTAAACAAGCAGCCGAATATACAGCAGCTTTCGCTCAAATCGGCTGCTGATAAAGTTTCTCTAAATATTACATGTGTCGCAAAATGACACACACAAACAAAACGTCACTTACAGCTTCATAAGACGCTTTGCGCTGCTGCACAAATACAATCGCAAACAAGCGCCATTACTTCCGCATACACAGCAGCACGTCCGCCTGCGCTGCATACGTCACTACCGGTGCCGAGCAGTCAGAGAAGCTGCTGCTGTGTGTTTCAATCGCACGTCGAAAAACGTCGATAGTGAGTTAGTGCGTTGAAAACGCGTCATCAGTCAACACTGAATGTGAAATGACTGATGATAAACTATCGACAGCAGCTTATTAAAGCGCTCGACAGCGTTTACATGTGCAGGTGCATCAAACCGACTTGTGTTTTGGGGCTTTTCCTCTTGATTTCAAACAGGATCGTAAAGTGAAACAGGAAGTGAAAGGTGAGGGGAAAGACCACGAGCCCTGACCTGAGTTACACATTATTAAAACACACGAATTTTCAACATCACTGTTAATGACAATACAAATATAATATTATTTAAAACACTAATCATTAATTGTCTAATTATTACAAAAGATTAAATTATCTCATAATCTCAGAAATTATTATTGAACACTGACTGTACGTTAACAATTGTTATGAAACACTGGATATACAGTTAATGTCAAACACACCAATAATAGCATATTCATTACTGATAACCCATTCATCTCTAACAGCTGTCGAAGATCTGCTCAAATAAATCTGTCAGGAGCAGAGTGTCTATTTCCAACCCTACAAAAAAGTTATTTTCCCAAACTGGATTTTCTGAACAACTTAATATTCGAGTGCATATTTTTTAAACTGTGAGAAATGAAAATGTAATGATTTTGAATGAATTTGAGGTTTTAGGCAGTGCACGTGCTCCATTTTAAAGTAATGTTTGTTTTATTTCTGCTTCCCTCCGTTGAGGAATAATAAAGGCTTTTGGTGGGAATCGTGTCAGTGATGATCACAGAATATTGTGCACAGCTCTGATCGGAAAAATATAATATTATTAACATTATTAGATGTATTTTATTATTATGATTATTATGGTCATTATTGTTGTTGTTTTTATTATTATCATCATCATTATTAATATTGTTATTATTATTATTATTGGTTTTTATAATTTATATGTAGGCTAATTGTTGTCTATTGCATATTAATTCTGTTTTAATTTCAGTGAAAATATCCTGCGGATTTAATTCATTCCTAAACGGGTCAGTATATCGGGTTTTGCAGAATAACAGTGATATCATCTCATAATAAATACAATCTGCGGTTTTAATAATTTCTATAATATTAACTACTATATAATCTACTTTTTTATTACAATTATGGCGTCAAGAATTGTTTCACATAAACCTCCTTGTTTACCAAACTTGCAGTAAAAGGACAAGAACCCGCCGGTGTCTTTTTCTCTTTAAATTATAACAGTATTCTACCCTGCCGAAATGTGTCGTTTAGTTTGAGTTTTGCCTAACCATAATATACCATTAATAAGAAGAAGAACACTTCGTTTGATAATTGTAATATTATGGCAGTAGTCATTGTAATTTAGGATAATTTGGAATACATTTTCGTTTGCAGCAGCATACTGTGTTTATTCACAATCATAAACGAAAAAATAATACATTAAAAAGAAACAATTGAAAATGTCGACAAAAAAAGTCCAGTCAGGTGTACTGAGAAAGAGAGAGAGAGAGAGAGAGAGAGAGTTCAGATCTTGACCATGTTATCTCAGTCGTATTGTATTGACTTTGGGTGCAACACATTTTATTAATTGTAAAATATTATTTTATGGCTCTTATGATTGAGAATATGTATCACATACACAGACCTTGTTAATTTTCTAGTTTTGAGACTGTAAGGAGAGCAGCCATGCCTGCCTTTTTTATACAAATCATTTTTCCAAGATGTGAACACAGATGCTCGCAACGACTTTCAGTTCAGATGCAACAATAAAAATAATTACAATCAAGACAATTATTTACATTGAGTTTATAGAGTCTGTTTGGGTGCAGTCGCCCTTGACGTCTCCTTATTTCTTGTCCATGAAACATCCGAAGGTTTGGTGTGTGTGTGTGTGTGTGAGTTTATTAGAAGTCCTGTTGTGGTGTGTGTGTCAAACTGTGGCGTCGCAGGTCACAGTTGCGCCGAAACACCTTCCCGCAGCGGCCGCAGGAGAAAGGCTTGAGGTCTGTATGGGTGAGAAGGTGAGTTTTCAGGTTACTTCTTTGATTAAAGGTTCTTCCGCATGTGGGGCATTTGTGAGGAGATTCCTGTTTAGATTTGAAGCAAGCAAAGGATTATTACCTTTAGTTTTACATCCAATGTGTATGTTCAATTGTAAACGTTTGAGGCCCAGATGAGCGCAAATAAAAGCCCCGAAACGACACGCATATCACAGTGACAAATCACAAATCATGAGTGTGTTGATAAAAAATACAAACCTGCATGTGCAACGTTTTATGAACAGCAAGAGTTCGCGACTGACAAAATCCTTTACCGCACTCTTGACATTTGAAGGGTTTCTCCTTCGAGTGAATGTATCTGCAAAACACAACGAATCATGTTAGATGACGGTCTCATAATAATACTATGATTGCAATTAGCATCAATAATAATTATAGTTAATAATAATAATAATAAATGATCCGGTTGGATCAAATGTCTCATCGAAACGCATCCTGAGCACAAACACATGAAACAATGTCATCGCCTCATAAAAAAAGATTGAAACGACGTGACTGTGGCGTTCAGGTGAAGTGAATAATGATTCTCGAGTCACCTGTGATCTCTCAGGTGGTCTTGTCTCCTGAAGGCCTTTTGACAGATGTCGCAGGTGTACGGCCGCTCGTCTGTATGCGTGCGCTCGTGGATCAGAAGATTGTAGGATTTGGTAAAGTGTCTCCCGCAAAACTTACAAATAAATTCCTTTTTGGTTTTGGACGGGAGTCTCCCACGCGTGGGTTTTCTGTCCGGGGAGAGTTTGCTCAGCTCGGCGCTCAGTTTGGACAGCTCGCCGGCTTTCGGCGGATCTTCCTGCGTGGCCGCGACCGCGAGATTGGCGAAGTCAAATCTGGGTCTGTCCTTGTGAAGCGCGGGAATGACGCGCGTCACGGATCCGTGTTTGGGGTGGAAAAAGTGCGCTGCGAAAGGAAGCGCCGTGGAAAAGCGAGGGTCCACGAGGCCCTGCACGTGAGGGTAGCCCAGAGTCCAGTGGTTCACGTGCATGGTTTGGAGCGAACCGAGCCCGTACAGTCCCTGCAGATGATCCACGGCCGCGGGGAAGGTGTTCACCGCCTGCAGGAACGAGTAGTTGAGCTGTAGGGACGGGTGAAGCGGGATTGGGGCCGGTAGCGTTTTACTGCCCATTATCTGAACGGAACTCCAGCAGAAGCCTGTAAAAACACAACAAAATCATGAACCGGATCAATTTGGACTGATCATTTACTTTCTTTTCATCGTTTAAAAATTAAAAAAAAAACATTTTCTGTATAGGCCCACTGTCATCACGCGCTTATCTCCAACATGATGCACGTATAGCTATTATTATTATATGACTTATTACAGATATTATATTTATTGCATTCTGTTTTTGTCCTGTGTTCTTCATTGAAAAGAAAAAAATGCTTGGTTGTTATATGCAACGTAAAACTGAGTGAAAATAATACACATGCATATTTGGAAAAAAAGTTACGCAAAACGACCTTCTCAAGTCTAAACGAAGTCACTGTAAATGTAAATAAATAAATGAATGGATGAATGAACGAACGAGAAAGAAATTGATTAAAAAAGTTTCACTGAAGACCCTAAAACAGGCCAAATATATTACACATGTCTTTAGTGTCTGAAAGACACCGAGATGAGTCCAGCCTGCTGTCTGTCAATAATGCAAGATTTACTCTTTACACAAAATATATATATATATATATACATTTGTACATAAATTCGATCATATTTATTTAGATATGTTCATGACAGCACAATGTTCCAGATGAACAGCAAGAAAAACTTAATGCCAAGATCAAAAAGCGCACAAGCACAGTATATTTCATTTTTCTGTCTTCATAGATTACACATACACATACTCGTGTAAATTTAGGATCCATATTTAATAAATGTTGAGTGAGTTTTTGGTTTAGTTTTTTACTTGCAACATTATCAACATAAAAGTTTCGTGATTAAATAAGAAAGTGAATCTCTCACCCCACAAACACGATGCCAAAGGTCGCAGTTTCACTGTAAATCCACAAAAGAGGACAGAAAGGTTAGCAGAAAATCATATGTCACAGTTTACACTTGAAACATGGTGAAGTGTGTCAGGTGGAGCATTAGTTCCTCACAGTCGTCGGATCTAATCTGGAACTTTAGATCGAGAAGTTCTTGGTCTTGTTCGGTCGGCGGAGCTTCACGACTCGAGCCGCCCCTCCCTCCCTCCCTCCGCCGCCATCACTTCACTAAAATCACACTCTCAAGCTGTGGGTTTGTTTGTGTTTTTGCGATGGCACACTTACACACATTACTGCAGTCAGCAGCTCTATTCTGTAAACACAGCCAATGAATCAGAAAACAACGCATTTCATATCAGGACGAGCTGTTATCATGCATTAAAGAATTGTCATGTGGTTCACATTAATATACTGACGTGTGCCATAAAGATAATACAGTTTAACTCACTTCAAACATCTGAAAATCCTTTAAACCCACTTTTGCTGTCAAAACAAAGTTGCTTCATGTAAAAGTTTTCTTCAAAATATAGAGTTAATGTTGTATAATTATATTTCATAACAAATTAGATCAGAAATGCGTAGAATAATTTTTTCACAACCAAAGAACAGCGTGATACATTATTTTTAATGATTATATGATGTAGACACTAAATTATGAATTAAATATTTGAAAAGTTTTGACTTTCTACAGATATAATAAAAAATAACGGATGTAATCCATACAAACCTATCTATTACCATCAAATAAACGTGTGTTAAATAATATGTGTATTAACATAACATAAAGTGTGTGTGTGTGTGTGTGTGTGTACGCACGCACCCGCGCGCGCGCGCGCACACACACACACACACACACACATTTTAAATCGCGTTTATCAGTTAAAGGCTCATTAATGTTTCAAATGGAGTTTATTAACTTATAAAGAGTCAAGAAAATAATGTTATTAAATGTTATTATTTTATGAGCCGATGTTAATTCACAGGTTTATAAATGTATTTCTCTGTTCAGCGCATTAGTGCATTTGTGTAATGTGTGAAGTGCGCCGTCTAACGGTCACAGAGCACAACAACACACAACAGAGTCTCTTAAAGCCTTACACAACACAACACTACACAACACTACAAAACTAAACTAACCATATAAAGAAGTTTGTTGGTTTTCGCTGGATCATTGGGAATTGGCCTAAAAATATACTTTAACCCTATAACTATAGCAGTACAATAAAATCCTGCACAAAGCCTATAACCTTAAAATAATATGACAAAACTGAAGGGATGTCTACTAAAAAGGGAAGCTGGGAAAGTCATGAAGGTTTCTGAGACATCATCTAAAGATGTTTGATTGTTTAAATAATCTCTTTAAATATAGACTTCTGTTGCTTTTTTACATAGTTAGTTATTATTAATCCTATAATCCTGCTCTAACCCTAACCCTAATAGAAACCTTTTTGCATTTTTACATTTTCAAATGAGACCTGCAGTTTTATTTCTGAGTAAATGAATGATGAATGATGAATGATGTATTGGGAACAATGAAATTAGAAACACTGCTCCTGACTGGTGCTAGAAAAACAAACATATAACCACAGACGTTTAATAAGACTGTACTGTACAGTTTTTCAAATAAACACATTTTTATAAGTGAATGTAACGAGTGACTGAGTCATGATATTTACAAAAAGTTTATGACCTTCTTTTATGTTTCATATCATTATTAAACGTCATTATTAAACCTTGTGTTGCGAGGTTATTTTCACTCTTTTAATTTGTATCTTTCTTGATTTGAATATAATAAAAAGATCCAAGATTTGTTTATTCAGCATATGCTTTTGTTCAAGTTTTTATGATTAAATGATAAAAACAGAAATAATAACTTTAAGGGGAAAAAAACTCTAACCCTAACAAATGAAAATGTATTTGAATGACATGCTACAGTGTGGCTGATTAACACTTCCAATACTGTAACTGCTTTGAGTAGAAGAGTTTAATTTTAGATGCAAAACGCATGTCAAGTTGTGTCAGCTGTCCTCCGATCAGTAATTCCCACTAATTGGTCTGTCATGAGCACACATATCTGTGTGTCTGGACGCACCGAATATAACTTCACACACACACGCACACACACACAAACACTGTAATGGCCGCCCCAAGCAATCACACATTAAAGTTCTGCGTGCAGCGCACAAACAGGCACAAGGGCCAACCGAGCAACTGCTCATACACACTCACACACTGGACTGTTGATCCCCCTGATGAGTCCTTGTGCTTTATTGATATCTAAATCTGTCTTTGGATTTCAGACACGAGGAAGTGATAAAGAACTCGAATGTCCTTAGAGAACGGCTAGTTCAAAAAGCCACGACGAGAGACGATTCTAATCCATTCATTTGATCGACGTTAGAGTTAGGTTGGAAAAAGGATTAAACAATAGAAGCTTTGGATATAAGCTGATATTTACCTGCAGAGAAGAATGTGGAGGTGCAGAGCAGCTTTTCCTCGAGACGGAGAGGTACAGTAAGACAGGATGTCAGCCGTGATGGTGGTACGTTCAGCGTATCTGCTGTGGTTACGTAGCCCCCTCCGCTCTCATCCTGCCCCTGCCTTCACAAACACCCCAAATGTGACATTTTAGGTACAATGATGTTACTCTTTACAAGAACATCTACCCAAACATTAAAGAAACATCTGATCCGAGAACGTTTTCCGGCCCCACAAGACAACAGGCCCCAAACGATCACTAAGGGCTCTTAAACACATTTTATGCACATTGTCACATTGAACAAGACAATAAATCATATGAAGTATTTGATCCTGCTCTTAAAAAAGAAAATTTTTGCTGGTTATTCTCTAAAAGTGGATTATGCGTGTCGTATGCATGAAAACACCTTTGTGATCAGCATTTCTCTTCACTTGAGTTCTGCAGACCGCAGAGAAGATGACAGAACACATCTTATTACTATCAGCGATCTGTGGAGAAATGATGGATTTAGGGTCAGATGTTTGATTAAATGATGATTTAATGGCCAAGTGCGACACTGCCTTAAAAACAAGATACTGTCAATGAGAAAATGAGTTTGTTTCAATGTATGTAAAAAATAAAACAACTGTTCAAGTCATCAGCATTTTTACATTTTCAACCTAAAGATCATTTAGTTTAATTTATAAGCTGTCTTCTTCGTGGTGACCACAAAAAAAGGATGGCGTTATTATGTTTGTGGACACATGTTGACTTCAGATATGTTTCATTCTCTGCTGGTTTTTGATGATGTCCTACAGTGTGTTTCCATAATACTGCTTTGCAGCAATCACCTTGTATAGGATAAAGAACTGTCCAAAACTGTGAGTCTAAAGTGTTTTTATGTTATTGAGAGGCTCACTTATAGAAACAAATCAGATGCATGTGCATGACTTATTTAGATCTAGTTATTCTTCCAAAAACTTACAGACAGGACAGGTTGATTTATAAATGTCTTCTGAGCTCTAATAATGTATGTGTGGCTGTTTATAACTTTGAAGTGATGGGGAAATGATGCCTGAGAGGAGAGTTTGACGGTCATTTATGTGGTCAGGTTGTGGGTTCAAATGAACTGTTAGATACCAACACCAGTGCAGAACCATAAAAGCAGAAAGCAACGGCTCAAAGCATCACTAGTGTCCACTACAACCTGCACAACACATTACATCACACACACACAGACACATACAAGCATCAGGTGATCAGTCACACGGAAACACGGCGATGATACAGTACAGCTGCGGGACAACATCACAGAAACTCTGCTCACATATAATCAACATTCACACAAACGTACACACACAGGTTAGTTTCATCTCGCTTACAGTGTCCACACACAATCTTACAGCGAGTACGTGAAGGTGATTTACGGGGCTTTAGGATGTTCCAGGGTTTTATTAAACACCTTCTGGAGGCCTGACAGCCAACGGATCCGTCCTCTTTAAGAGTTTCTCAGGAGGTCATTCTGAACTTCCTTTGACATGTGGCCAAGCAATTAAAGGAAGGCTAAAGTCGGAATGCGATATAGACGCGGCGCTGTGGCTCTCCTTTAACAGGGCTTCTCAAAGAACCGACCTTTTCTGCCAATATGTTCCCCATCTGATGGTGCGAGCTTATAAAGGGCGTTGGGATTGATTTCACATGTGCGGGAGATAAACGCCACAGTGGGAGAGATTCTTAGAGAGTGACCTCGCTCGGACGGGATGTGCCACGCTTTTCCGTGCGGATCGCGCCGCTCCGCTCGGTTACAGCCGGCTGTAAAAGCTCCACATCCACAATTACTCTGACTTCTAGATTTATAAATCCCTCTTAATGTCGCCGTGGACGCATTACAGCTCTAAACGGTGAAATTGATTGCTCGCCCTCTCTGTAATGGCACACTTGATGATTATAAATGAAATCGTAAATAAGGCCGCTGGACTTTTACAGATTTTGGCACAGTAGACGTAGAATAGTTCTGCCTGACCCGCGTAGGTCAACGTTTAACAGATTGCTGCCGTGAAGCGTATAGCGTCCGCTCCCCGTGTTAAACTGTTGCCATCGTTATCTCCATCGCAGAACGGCTACAGGACATACGCAGAACAACGAGATGACTGAGGCAGAGGGAACAGAAGAGGATCCGGCAGACTAATCTGAAAGAAAACAAGCAGACAGAGATTTTACAACATGTTAGGTTCAACAAGTTTGATGATTAAGAGAAGGTCTCAGATCAGATCTGTTGTTATTCCTTCAGCATTTGACGACATCATCTGAAAAGGTTTTCGGACCTACCTCAAAAACAAGACATTCTTTTACAAAGCGCAATATTTGTGAATGAGTTTTACTGTACTGCTCTTTTAAACTGAACTGTTCACTAATCCAACCATTTAGGAAGTGCATTCATCATGAATATTAACGGCAATACACTGTCTGAACTGTCATCCCTGTAGGACATGCACACGTATACACACAAACATGCACCTTGTAACATTATACATATAAAGTCATTCACTTATGAAACAACACAGTTCTTTGCTTTACATGAGCCTAGTGTCCATCAAAGATAAAGAGAGAAGCACAAAGTTTAGCCCAAAATTATTCATGGATTGACAACAAAATCATTGATTCAGCATCATTCATAGAGAAGCAGGAGCACAAGGAGTTCTTCTAAAAAAAACTTTGTGTAATAAGCCCAAACTCTTCACTTGTGTAAAATTTACCCGAACAAATCTCCCCCCCCCCCCGAATATTTACAGAATGATGTCTAGGGTTTCCTATTCAAGCCCTCGTCTTGTCATACATGATCTACATATTCTCATGTAGACAGATTGTTCAGCCTGATCAGTGATGACAGAGAAATATGCATCATGGAGATTAAAAGTGTAAGATGTTCATCAGATCAAATAAAGTCTTGTCGTGTGTGCTTTTCATCAATGCAATTTGCTGCTCAGCTCTTTTCAGTCTGAATGGTGTGCTCTGCCTCTTGTAAGTTAATTTGCCAAATCAACAGAAACTATCAGTGTTGTAATGAAAAGCAGCGTGCTGGCAGAGAAACAACACGCCAGCGGTCAGAACACTTTAATGTGGTCATTGCATGCTTGACGTTTCCATAAAAGAACCCCACAAGCATTTCCGCTGTGTTTTTAGCTCTTACTACTACTTCCTCTTTGAGGTTACTTATCAGACTGATGTTCTGCACACAACAGTGACCTGCTGTCCTGAGGAAACTAATCAAGAATGTTCCCGTTTAAACAGCAAGACTGCCATTATAACAATACAGTTCACCTCTCAAACACACACACACACACACACACACACACACGTGTGGTCAGTTTAAGTGCTTGTGCTCTGGACGCTGAGGGCCGTTCTGGCCGTGACTCTGTAAGGAGGATGTTTGCTGCTCTGCTATATGATAGACTAAAGATCTGTCAGAAATCAACTGTACTCTGATCTGATATTCATTATCAGGCCCAGCTGAATCTTTTGATCTGCAGGCTTCTGCTTACATGTTTCTTTAATGAGTTATCAGATAGTAATGGTTCCTATGCATTAATACATTTGTAAAGCTAATTTTTTAGGCCTGAAATGAACCTGGTCTGCACTCAGATCTAAACTGACCTCAACATCTCTCACATGAGTGTTTCACTTCAGATGGGATCTTACTGGGAATACAGAACTTCCAAAACAAGGTTTCAATTAACTGCTAATAATGGTCAATCCAGCAGCGCAGGAAATGCAAAACATGCTGCAGTTGATGGTCGAAAAACTGCAGTGTGCAAACCACTCTTTGCATGCTGTAACATCCCAGAGATCTGCTCACATTTCAGCTCCACATGTATATGCTTTTGTATCCGAGAGAATGCGTGGGTTATTTGTTAATTCATTGATAAGGTACTAAAAGCAAAACCACATCGTTGTCTGTCGGCTCTCTGTACGCGAGCATGCCTTTTTACATTTCAATGGGAAGCGTCACATACTAACCAGAGCAAAGAAAACAAGTCAACTGTGTATAGCATGTCACGGATTTCCCTCGTTTCTGGTTAAAATAGCACACAGAGGATATGAAAACCTTTTAGTCACTGCAATAATATAAAATGTTTTCCTGGAGCTGGTGGTTGGAGCATGGCGCTAGCAACACCAAGATCACTGGTGATCCCACGGATTGCCTGTGTAAAAAAAAGGATAGTATAATGCAATGTAAGCCGCTTTGGATTAAAGCATCTGCCAAATGCATAAATGTAAATGTAAAAAAAGCTCAAACCAAGAAATCAACACATAACATCTATAATGATCAAAACACTCTTATATGTTCTTATAATTTTCAATATATTCATTCTTCTTTTTATAAAGAAGCAGATGTTAGGGTTAGGGTTTCCAAACACATTTGGAATTTACAGTTTATAACCCGTTTAACCATCCAATGTAAGTATATTTCTTTATTATTATACCTGTTTACAAGTGCTTTGCTTTTAGATAAGTGTGATGTTTTAAACCTAACCTTCTTCTGAACCCCCCCTACACACACACACACACACACACACACACACACACGCACGCACGCACGCACGCACGCACGCACTCACACACACTCACACACACACACACACACACACACACACACACACACACACACGCACACACACACGCACGCACGCACGCACGCACACACACGCACACACACACACACACACACACACACACACACACACACACACACACACACACACACACACACACACACACACACACACACACACACACACACACACACACACACACACACACACACACACACACACACACACACGCACACACGCACACACACACACACACACACGCACACACACGCACACACACACACACACACAAGAGCTGTCTCATCTCCTGTCTATAAAGACCAGTGGCAGCTGTTTGCTTTTTAATTCAATAACATTTGCATTCGGTTTTTAACAGGCTGCTTATAAAAGAGTTTGAGAACAGTCACAGATATACACAGTCATAAACACACCTCGCTTTATGATAATAAAACAGTAGTTTATGACACACTGCTTGTGTAACAGCCTCCACACACACACAAATGTTGGGTTTCATATTTTATGGGGTCTTTTTCATAATCATAATGTCTTTTATACTGTATAAACTGTATATTGTATGGTGTAAGCCTCACTCAAACCCTAAACCTAACCCTCACGCAAGCCTTTCTGCATTTATACATTTACAACATAAACATAAGAATGTCCCCACAAGGTCAAAAATACTGATAATACTATCTTTATGATCCACACACTGTAGGGTTTAACAGGACCACAAACACACAAATGTCTTACAGTCGTCTCTCCTCCTCATCTTCCTCTCTGACAGTCATTTCATTTTGTTTCATCTTCAGCACCATCAGAAAAACTCACTACAATCATCACCTTCTGTCACTGACCCATGATAGCGTTCAAAGGTGTGCAGAGATAACACTTTACAGTAGTTAATTGGTGATTAAATGCCAAGATGCCCCTGCAAAATCCTGCTACCAGTGTATTAAAGCTCCATATCATTTATTTAAAACATTTAATTCAGACAACAATCACTTAACTCTGATTGTCTACCTAGCTGTTAAACAGCCTTTTATTGTTCCTTACAATGATAATACATTTCTATTCTATTCTATCCTATTTTATATAAGAAATATAGATTAGATGAGATAATGTGGATAAAGAAACATACACATGACCAATGCATGTTTTTACATCCTTCTTGCTCCCTGATTCCTGGAATCCAAATCTTTAGAGTTTAAGATTATCTTAAGAAAAAGATGTTGACCAGAAAACATTCTTCACTTTGTAAAATCACCACATACAGTAAGACGTACCTTTTTAAACATGAATTAGCTGTGCTATCATTCTGTAAATTGTGTTTATAGCTCAGGTCATGGATGGCTTGCATGAATGTAATCAGATAAGCAGAATGACTTCAGATAAATTTGCCGTCCATCACAGACGCTGTGAGCAGAATATTTATATTGAGTCTCAGAATGTGTGAACATCACAACAGTCCATGTCCCCCCCCATACAAACACACTATCTCTGTCTGCCTCTCTGTCAAATATTTATGGCTGATGGGAGATAAGATAGCGGAGAGCGGAGACCTCCCTGTGCCAGCAGCTGCAGACCTTTGCTCACAATAAAGATTCCCAGCAGGGTGGAGCGGTTTCATTTAATGCTCATCCCGTGTAGCTTCTGTAAATACAGTCCCATCAGAGAGAGCCCATGAGCTGACCACTGTCATATCATGAAATTACACACACAATTTATGAGCTCAGGGAACAATGTTCAGACTCTCCAATGTTTCATTTAAGTATTAACTTTGTTTGAGACAAAGTTCGTTGGAGAATATATTGAGAAATGTTCATATTAAGAGCTTTGGTGTCTTGACAATTATCTGATAATACCGAAAATATCTAATATCTACAAAATGAAAAATATAGTTCAGATTTTTTCATTCTCATGTGTATATTGAATTTCTGCTGTGACAGTTATCAGGTTAATGTAATCTCATTCTGGGAAGAACAATTAAGATATTCAAGACATGCCATTGTTCTCTCTTGTGGGTCTATGAATGAGTTGCACAAGCTGTTTGACGCCCTCTATTGGTGAAGCTCTGCTAACAACAGAACACAATAACTTCAGCATCATTACACACCCACAGAACTACTCAGAGACATTTACAGTCCCATCATCCTGGAGAATAAAACATGTCTTATCATTCTCCTGCTGTACTGATCACACAGATAAGATAACAACTCATCACATATCACACACACTATCATCACACACCGCTGGCGTCATAATGGCTAACCGAGAAGAGGACACGACATCACACACGCACTCATTCAAGCCATTAGTTTAGGGCAGTGAATGACATTAAAATAGCCCTAACAAATTTCAGGTGCGCTGCAGTTAAACATACATGTTTAATCTACATTACTGTATTTTTGTAGCGTTCTGATAAGGTTCAGTTGTGTGCTATTTTAAAACAATCATCAAGGATCTTTAGCTGAATGATGATGTGAGCACATGTGAATTATGATGTGTGTACATTAGTGTAGAACAGAGATGTAAAATGTACTGTCAGTCTCTTATCAGTGCAGATAATAGAGCGACTGAGCTTGAAAATACACAGCTAATGTCTTTATAATGCCACCACTTCACCCAGTCTGTAAAATCAAACCAATCAAATGATGAACCAGAGGGACACGATGAGATCCTCAATCACACACACACACAGTCTGATGAGAATCAGCCACAAGCTCTTAAATGAAGGTGTGTGTGTTCAGGTTTAAGAGATTTATTAAAGAACCAACTCACCATTTCCTATTGACTCCTATTGTTTTTCAATAGTTGTACATTTAATGAACAGACTGCTGCCACAATTACTCATTGATGGTTGTGCCAATTAAAACATTTAGATGAAGCAGGTCACTAGAAAATGTTGACTTGAATAGATTTCAAATTATCTAAAAAATATAGTGAAAAACCACATATGTGTGTGTGTGCGTGTCTGTCTGTGTGTGTGTGTGTGTGTGTGTGTTGTTTTAAATGAGCCCTAATGAGTTCAAACCCTCAGCAGTGTCTGTGCTGCTATTTCAGGTTGTCAGGGATTTAACCAGCTGAATGTTTGACAGACACGCACAACAGACAGATCCAATATAAACACAAGCGTCCCATCCTGACTCTGTCCCACACACTCGAAAATACACACAAACATTTTTTCCTACTATTTGCCCATAAGAGTATGCCCAGCAAACAAATCAGTGATGTCATTTCCTGCATGGGGGTGTTTGTGTAGCTGTTGGGTTTATTCCACTCGAGTTCTGAGATTAACTAGTCTGATCCCTGAATCAGACACACAGACATTCACATCTCACACTGTAACCGCTGATACTACGTGAGACTCTGTGGTAAAACAGTGAAGTTATTAACCTGTTAACTGCCACAACAGAAATTGAGTACACACATGAAAATGCTATTTGAACTAAAAAAAAAATATTTTTAGATACAAGATATTTTTTCAAACATTTTTAATTCTTTCAAAAAAATATTTTTATAAATTACATTAACTTCTTTTGTTTATGTTTATTGTTATAAAAATTTGTCAAATATTTAATCTCAGCTCTTAGACCTTTCCATCAATTTATATTTAGTCATGATTAGATTAAAATTCAACTATAAAATCTGAAAGTGAATAGGGAAATATCATAGGCGTTCTTCCTGAGGAACGGTGACAGTTAACAGGTTAAGAGAATTTTTCTAAATGTGCACTAAGGTCTGATGTCCATATATAATTGAACACATCTTATTTAGGACTCACTACTGCCACTTAAATGTGTGTGAGAAAGAGACAGACAGGGAGAGTGTGTGTTGTGGCTCTGGGCAGACGAGAGTTTAGATGAGTGTGTGATGTGGTCATCTATTTTTCAGCAGTAATTGAATTTGCAGATCTCACACACACCTGCTTTCCATCGAGTTGCTGTGTGTGTGTGCGCGCGTGTGTTTTCGAGCAGGGCCTCACGGTGCAGCTGCATCAGGGGACCCGTCCACATCTAAAGGCAAAGCATTGAGAGTGTTAGTGTGTATCTACAGGTCTGATTAGTCTGTGTGTGTTGAAGGATCTTAGTATAAGATCTCTGTATTATTCCTCTGGGGTACATTTTATTTCATATTTTATTTACAGCATCTGTAAAGAATGACAGATGCAATTAAAACAAAGATGAATTTTTTTATTATAGCAACAAGCATTTGTGTAACTATATATGTGTATTGTAGGAACGCTTTTTAGGATTAGATGTGTCATGTATTTAACAGCACATTTCTGCCTCCAGCCAAGAATTCAAGTCAACATAAAATCTAAAGGTACTGTATTTACATGGTCTTGGTCTCATTGTAAACAGTCCGTCACAGCAGGTGAAATTCCAGTGTATGTTTTTAGAATCTTTTATCAAACTCAACACGTGAATTTCACTAAATCTCTCTCTCGTTCTTTCTTCTTCTCTCTTCTCTGCTTGTGGAATAATCTCACTAACACAATCCCATCTGTCACATCCCTCACCTCCTTTAAGAGACACATAAAAACACACTTGACATCCTAACACTAACCCTCTTCAGGCAATAGCTAGCACTGTGAAACACTTCTACGTATTATTGTTGCCTGCTTATGATGTCACGCCTGTCTAGCTTCATGGTCCCTTATATTTGTAAGTTGGTTTGGATAAAAAGAGTCAGCTAAATGCCTAAATGTAAACATAATTCTGCCTAAATACATTCCTACATACCTGAAAGATGCATAAATCCAAATAGAATGCCCTAAACAAACCCTTGTCCAGTCCAGCTGCTGCAGTGCATCTTCTGACCATTAGATGGAAACACAGTCTGATGGGCAGGTTTTCCCTGAAGAGAGAACACACCAGAAACTTGTGCCTGTAATCTGACAAAACGATATGAAATTGATATTGTAAATGAGTAAAATATTAAATAATAGTTTTATATTAATATACTTCAAAATACAATTTATTTCTGTGGTACAAAGCTGAATTTTCATCATCTGTCACTCCAGTCTTCAGTGTCACATGATCCTTCAGAAATCATTCTAATATTCTGATTTATTATTTAGCCTCGATGAGTGTATGAGAAAAAAAACATTACAAGTCTTACTGATCTCTAACTTTTGACTGAGGTGTATATATATATATATATATATATATGCATTAGAATGTGAGTGTTTTTGTGACGGAGACAAACAGAGGAATCAGATAACTTGTTTCCAAGGAAACAGAGAACATTTTCATGACAACGCTCCCATAAGATAGTGCCACATCAGATCTAAACTCTTGTGCTGCCTTTATAACCCAGAGCTTAGGATCTTCATCACTACATTAGCAAGGTGGGATTTCTACCTGAAAACTGATTCTCCTGATCCTGAAACGGATGTTAAAATGAGAATGATAAATACAAATAAAAGCATGGTTAACTTTAACACAATACACGTATGTATACATTCATGTATGACATTTATTAATACATTAAACGTGGTGCTGAAAATGACATGTTATTCCACTCGGTATGTGGTCTAATTATTTAATTCAGATATGGGCTGGAGAAAAGCAGGTGAATGTAGAAATAACAACAGAAATCAAACATCTAAAAAATAACTGCATCCCATTCTGTAGCAGCACAACAAATGTACAGTACAGGCCCTTTTAAGATCATTTTGCATGTGTTAAATGTTCATATGAAAATCTAATCAAATGAATCAATTGACGATTTAACATAACATCACATAACATCAAACATCATTGACATAACATCAAATTCAGCAAAACGGGTAAGATAACCTGACCCTAAACGGGTAAGATAACCTGACCCTAAACGGGTAAGATAACCTGACCCTAAACGGGTAAGATAACCTGACCCTAAACGGGTAAGATAACCTGACCCTAAACGGGTAAGATAACCTGACCCTAAACGGGTAAGATAACCTGACCCTAAACGGGTAAGATAACCTGACCCTAACCCCGTATTCCAAACACGATTTAAAGCACTTTATTGATTACAGAATGAACTGTAAGATTGAAAACCTTCATGCTTTTAAAGTGAATACCTTTAATGAGTGTGTGTGTGTGTGTGTGTGTGTGTGTGTGTGTGTGTGTGTGTGTCTGTGTGTGTCTGTGTGTGTGTGTGTGTGTGTGTGTGTGTGTGTGTGTGTGTGTGTGTGTGTGTGTGTGTGTGTGTGTGTGTGTGTGTGTGTGTGTGTGTGTTCTCTGGCTCATATTGGACAGACTGACCATAAGCGTTTTCACTTTACACGCGTAATAATTCCTCAAAATCACAGCTCCTGATGACGCTCTCCAGCTGTTTCTGTCTCCTATAAAACAGAGAAAACTTATTAAATATCAACGTAATGGGAAGCACAACCACTAATATTCCTGCCACGATGCAAGCCGAGGCCGTCAACTTCCCCGCCACGGAAGCGGAGACAACGTCGCCGTAGCCCACCACCAGCTGGCCGGGATGGTGCTCATGTCCTCGTTGTCCTCCTTCTCCACAGTGTACGCCATGACGGAGGAAAACGACACGCCGACGGCCAGGTAAAGCAGGAGCAGCCCGATCTCCTTACAGCTGTTTCTGAGCGTCGCGCCGAGAGCGCGTTTCAGGATGCGAAAGACCCTCATCAGCCGCAGCACCTGAGCCACTCGACCCGGTTAGACAGCGCCAGAAGTCATGTAGAAAGGTAGGATGGACACCAGGTCGATGAGGTTCAGAGCATGTTCGAAAAAGCGCTGAAGGTCCGGGTGCTACGACGATCCTGGCCACCAACTCCAAGGTGAACCAGCCGATTCCGAACCGCTCCACGGTCTCATCGCGGGGTCTGCCTTCACCGTCCGGCACGGCGAACTCGCTCATGCTGTTAAAGCACATGGTCCCTAATGCTGCGTTCACACCAAACGCGAATGAAGCGAATAAATCGCGCTATTCAAGCGAGTTGGCGCTGCGAAGATTTTGAGTTTACCGCCTTTCGCTGAAATTGTCGCGCCCATTAAGCGTTCGTTGGCGTGAAATTAAGCTTCATTAAGCGTGAAACTTCAGCGTCTCCAGTCACGTTGCAAAATGGCTGACTTGGATTTCGTTGAGAGAATAGCTGCGCTTATGTTATGGAAGAGGCTGAAAACGGCGCCGCGTGTCTGGGTCCATCAGATACTTCAGAGGCACCCAGCTTGGTGAGTTTCACCAACTCCTCAGGAGCTGCGCCTGGATGACAAAGCTTTCAGCGGTATTTCCGACTGAGCAGGTCCCAGTTTGATGACCTGTTGTCCCGTGTCCCACTCGTAATCCGTCACTACTAGAGCAAGTTCCTGGTCTGCACGCTGGCGGATTCGCCAAAGTTCAGATTTTTTTCAACTGCAGCGATTATGAATCGCTATCGCTGTGCGTCAAACGCCAAAATTCGGCAAGTCAATTAAGCGGGAGCGCCTTCAGAAAGCCAGGTCGCTTGCAATTAAACATTAAGCGCCTCATTCATTCGCCGGCATTTAAACGCTACCGCAGGATGTCTATTCGTCTTTGCATTGACTTAACATGTAAATCACTCGCTCTTAACGCTTCATTCAGCGTTTGGTGAACGCGCACCATAAGGAAGCCAGCACGACCAGAATAGAGAAACCGCTGATCACCCGGTTAGGCAACGAAGCGTGAGGCAGATTCTGCGTCGGATGGCGCCCAGGAGTCGGCCGTCAAACTTTCCGGCGTTGTTATAAACTTCCACGATTTCATTGAAACAGGACGCCGTGCTGCCGTCCGTCCGCTCGGGCTCCATCTTGCGGCAGTGCCGCTGCAGCAGGTGTCGATTCCCCGGTACTCTATATCTTGAGTGAAGGAAAAAACACACAGTTCATCCATAACGTGTTACAGAGATGGGAAACGGACGGGTAAGAGCGCAGAGGATTGCGGTCGAAGTTAAACTCCTTCTCAAAGTCGTCGCACAGTTCCAGGATGGATTCTTTGGAGCGACACTTGAGTAAACGCGTCTCGGGAAATCGTGACAGCAGCGTGGACACGAGTCGACGCCTAATGGTGCGTTCACACCAAACGCGAATGAAGCGTTAAGAGCGAGTGATTTACATGTTAAGTCAATGCAAAGACGCTAATAGACATCCTATGCGGCGTTCGCTGCGCGAATGAGAAGCGTGGCCGAATGAGGCGTTTAAAGCGAATTGGCGCCGAATTGAGCGCTTCGCGCTTAATGAGGCGTTTCTCGCGAATTGCGCGAATTGAGCGCTTTTTGCGTTTGACGCGCGTAGCATCGCGCTATTCGCGCTTAATCGCGCATGAAGTTGAAAATCTGAACTTTCATGAATTCCGCCCGCGTTAACTAATCAATCAGGAACTTACTCTAGTAGTGACGTGATTACGAAAGTGGGACACGGGACAACAGGTCATCAAACTGGGACCTGCTCGGTCGGAAGTACCACTGAAAGCGGCTGTCATCCAGGCGCAGCTCCTGGAGGAGTTGGTGAAACTCACCAAGCTGGGTGCGCCTCTGAAGTATCTGATGGACCCAGACACGGCGGCGCCGAACGAATCCGCGTTTTCAGCCTTCCATAGCACATAAAGCGCAGCTATTCTCTCAACGAAATCCAAGTCAGCCATTTTGCAAACGTAACTGGAGACGCGAGTTTCACGCGCGAATGAAGCGAATTTCACGCGCGAATGAAGCGAATTTCACGCGCGAATGAAGCGAGTAAACTCAAAATGTTCACGCGTCCAACTACGCGCGAATAGCGCGATTTATTCGCTTCATTCGCGTTTGGTGTGAACGCAGCATTAATCCTCCGACATTGAAGCGTATCGCGCGGCGCGCGCCTCACTAAACGCGTTTCTGACACGACATAACAATGACGAGCTGAGGAACAAATACACGTTGGAAACAGATGTGTACACGTCATACGAACACGCGCTCACCGCGACGTGTACGCGTCACGGCAGGAGCGCGCTCGCGCAAGACACCGAATCACTCCGCTGAACGATTTTATAAGAGACAAATGAAGATTTGCCACATAATAGTGTTGATATATTTCTACAGAGAATCATGCGATACATGCTACAGTGAATGTATGACGTATAACGTCACGTCAGCAGTTGTTTCAGCTGGATTAAGTCTAGATAAAGACATTTAAGCAGTTCACAGACATCCTGGCTCAGAAGGGTAATAAAGATCACCTTAAAACAGTAGATTTATCTAGAAAAAAAACAAGAAGAATGTGATTTATATACCAAGTGTTTATTGTCACTATGTACAATCATTTGACATTTTCTTACATGAGACTAATGTTTTTATAAATATCACACACACACACACACACAGAATGTTAGCTCTATGTGGTGTAATGTAAAAGAATAGATCTACTGTCCATCCAACACATCACTGACCCCGCCTTCAACACACACACACACACACACACACACACACACAGAACACTATTGTCCTTCTTTGCACAAAGAGTCCTGTAACACACACTCACAGTGTTTTACAGAAGAGCTCAACACTGCTGCTCATTCCAAAGAATCTGTAAGTATCTCTGATCATAATCGCTGTTTTGTTATTATTAACAACAATAAATGTAGATTAAGCCTCACAGGGTATTTGTAATTGTCAGACAGTGACATTCTTTCTTCACTTTTTATATATTGAGATTTGACATAAGCCACACTGAGCCACATGAATTACAAAAGTACTGAATAATGTCACTACATACAGAAGTTAAATCTTTATATTTTAAATGTCATTTCTAGGGGTATGTAATCAAATGTTTTATTCTGTGTGTTTTAAACAGCTGAATAATTATATTTTATACAACAAATTCTTCAAAGCATGTTGTACATTGTTAACACTTTAGACTTTCTGTAACCGTTTTTATCACAGAGCAAAAAAAAACATTTTCATGTTTCATTTCAGTGTGTGTGTGGTTTCTGTTACAGTGACATTCTGCAATGAGATCTGAATATACACATGGATGTGTTGATTTTGTGTCTGTTGTTGTGTTCACCAGTGCAGTGTGTGTGTGTGCGTGTGTTTGAGGGTGATTCCTCAAACCCTGTAAAAACAACAGGTGAAGACCAAACATGGAGGTACAACAATAACATTGGCTTTGACTTTAAACATAATCATTCATTCATCGTTCGGTGTAGTGGCTGTAGCTGTAGGGATCTCTATGCACGAAAGGGTTAAGGATCAACATATCATGCTGATGCAGAATCATGATGATCCTATCTGCAGTTTGTGTGTTTGCAGGTTTATATTGTGGGCATCTGTATTGCCGTATGTGGCAACTTTCTAATCAGCATCTCTTTAAACATCCAGGTAACACTCAACACCCACGTCTCAATCATTTTCACAGACTTTGTTTTAATACATACACGCTCATCTGGATTCAGTGATTGAAGTTTATCTCCATTACAACTCTTTTGTGTAGTTTGAGTAATCTTTCCTGGTGTTTGCTGTACAGAAATATACACACGTGCGTCAGTCGCAGCGAGGAACCCGGCCGTACTACACCAGTCGCTTGTGGTGGTGTGGAATCTTGCTGATGGGTTTGGGTGAACTGGGAAACTTTGCTGCTTATGGGTTCGCACCGGCGTCTCTCATCGCGCCCCTCGGCTGCGTGTCTGTCATTGGTAATCTTATCAGGATATTGAACAGATCATCAATATTTTCTTTTTTGAATGATGTTAAACGGGTTGTCCTTCTCTTCCAGCGAGTGCTGTCATTTCTGTGGTGTTTCTCAAAGAAACGTTACGTGCTTCTGATATTCTCGGTGAGATGTCATCTTGTGTTATTGTTGTGTTCAGGGCTGTGATCGGGGTCAAGGGTTAGCAAAAGCCGTGTCCGTACAAAGCCTGAATAAACAGAATCAGATGCGTTTAGTTGATAACTTTGTCCATATACTGTATGTGTTAGTTTGTTCATTTATTACAGATGTTTTTGAGTTATAACGTTGTGATTTACATCTTAAACACGATTTGAGCAGTTTTATTATTTGTGTTTCACTAATGAAAAGAAGTGGTTTTAAGGGAAGCTAAATCAAGCATCAAAATGACACTGAGGTCCAGTACACAAAACACATTGTAGAAAAGTGATAGAAACCCATGAAAACAGGTTCAGTTGGGCATTTCCATATGAAAGCCTGAGACTACATCTTTAATCATTCCTTTAAGTGTTCATCTCTGTCCACCCTGTAGTTATGAATGAATGATTTATTAAATACACAAAGGAGTTTTTTTCTCATTTGCAGGAGGTGCTTTAGCATTGACAGGTACATATTTTCTGGTCACATTCGCCCCTCATTCTTCACCTCATGTAACAGCCAATATGGTGGAGCGATCGCTGGTCAGCTGGCAGTTCCTTATTTACTTTGTGAGTTTGTTGTACACTTTCAGCATTTTACATTCACCATCAGCCAGTGTTTGGGGTTTGTTTACTGTAAATCTGTCTGTGTGTCTGCAGATGTTTGAGGCGATTCTCTTCGCTGTCCTCATGTATTTGTATAAATGCAGGAACATAAAACACATCATAATCATGATGCTCTTGGTGGCGTTACTGGGTAAGAAAAGATTATAAATGCAGACGAAGTTAAATAACATTTCACTAATAACTGCTGCTAATTCTGTTATATAACACCCACAGAGTTCATTAAAAGACTGCAGTGAACATTTTGACATTTAAAAACATTTTAAACAGTGTACATCAGTTTCAGTGTCATTTCATAGTAATTTATAATTATGATAAATATCTATTTTGTCCTGGTATAGTTGTGACATTTTATCAGTTTAAAAAGTTAAATGCTTGAATGTAAACCTAATGAAATGTTTTTGTTGCAGCTTCATTGACGGTCATCTCAGTAAAAGCCGTTTCAGGAATGATCACGGAGACGGTTCGTGGAAGTCACCTGCAGTTGACCTATCCTATCTTCTACATTATGTTCATCATTATGGTCACATCTTGTGCCTTTCAGATCAAGTGAGTCTGACGCCTCACACACGCAAACTTTCCTCAAAAGAACGTTTGGTTTCATTTGCTTTGGTTTTCTCAGGTTTCTGAATCAGGCCATGAAGTTGTTTGATGCCACGGAGATTGTGCCCATCAATTACGTTTTCTTTACTGCCAGCGCTGTTGTTGCAGGTTGGACTTTATCAGGCTTTTTTTCTACTTCCACATAACAGCGTAACCAAAGATAAGGACGCATAAATATTTTTGTATTTCTAGGGATTTTATTTTATGAAGAATTCTATGGATTATCTTTGATTTACATAATCATGTTTATATTTGGGTGAGTGTTTTGCTGAGATTGTTTAATAATTAACAATATAATGTAAATTGACCATGTGTAAGATTGTTAAAGTCTGTCATTATTTAGGTGTCTGCTGGCATTTACTGGAGTGTTTCTAATTGCAAGAGCTCGACCCAGAATCAAAATGGACCGTGTGTTTATTTCAATGGGTCAAATTCCAGGTATCCCAGTAATAACTAACAGCAGTCTATAGATTCAGCAGTATGACCTTTGAGTTATACGTGTTTGTGTTTTAGGCAAAAGCAGTACAGATAAAGTGCAGACGCAGTCAGACGACAGTAAATATGGGACGCTAGCCTCTAAACTCACGTGCAACAGTGGAATTCAGCCGGACGAACCGTAAAGTCACAGCGACACTCGCAGCTGGAGGAACAGACAACCGGACTAACATCTGCATGTGTGTGTGTACGTAAAAGTGTCGAGACTAATTCTTTTTCGTTTTAAAGGTTGTTTTGAATAAATAAAAGCTGTGCAAACGATTTAAGATCTAATAAACTATTTGTAAAGACGAATACATTTGTAAAATCTGATGACTGTTAAATCTGGCAACACAAATGACATGAACAATAGCGTGAAGTGTCAAAAGAATCAGTTATTGCATACACACACAACTGGATGATTTATTCATTAACACACATTTATTCGTTCATTAGCTAAACAGAAACAAAAGGAAGAGTTTGATGATGAAACGCATGATGCTCAACAATATACACAAACTCAAACTAAACGGTTTATACGTTGACGTAAGAGTAAAAGCGGTCTGTACTTCAACCACAAATTAAATAGCTCTCATGTTGCACCAGTTTACACACTTAAAAATAAAACATTGTGGTGCATTTACCTGTAAGCATACTTATCAAACAGCAGTCTATGTAGTGCCCTCAGAATAACACATTAGGTCAAGTGGTTTAAATATCGACAGTGATCTGAGCGTAACGGTATTGTAGGGACGAGGGGTTACGCAGGAGAACCAGGCCGCGCTGCTCCTGCGGTTGCTGCAGCAGTGTGTGCAGAAGTCCAGAGACGCTGATATAAGCCAGAGCTTCACCGCAGCCTGCGGCCAGAGAGAAATCACCATTCTGCACCCAACCCAGCGTCAACCGACTGCAGTGAGACACCACGCTGGGCAGAGGCTGCGGCCACACGCCCCTAATGAGCCCAACGGGGGCGGAGCTTATGTCTTTAAATGTGGGGCTGCTTTTACGCTTCAGCATGTTTTTGATGTGGTCTTTGTGCAGGGGCTCCAGGGGTCCGCCGAAGCGTCCGTCTCTGAGCAGAAGCTGTAGATCTGAGAGGGTGGGGACGCACACCATGGCGTGCAAAGCAGGCTGACCCTTACTTAACAGGCGCAAACGCACCCATATCAGACTCCGCCCCCATTCTCTCTGGAGCGCTGCGGCTACCTCTGGGGTTAGCGCAGGATGGGTCGTTCGCCGGCCCCGAGAGAAAGGACGACACCACGTCGACAGCTGCCTCAAAACCTTCAGACTCCTAAAACACACAATTATTGTGATGTGATTGATGATGGACTGCAGATGTGATGACTGCTGGTGAGATTCAAACCCTAATTAAGCTATAATAGAAATTGGTGAACAAAGAAATACACTTGCACTACAGCACCAGAACGAGTTTGGACCACTGATCTATATAAATGACTGGATAGCGCAAGACGTCATAACATTGAAGTTGGGATTCCTAAACATACCATTGAGTTAATAGGGAGTTATCAGATATTGATGATAAAAAAGTATCTTACCAGCCCCCGTTTCTGTATCTGAAGACTACCTGAACATTCTTACAATCCACATGTCTTAGCCATGTAAATGTTTATTTATTTAAAGTCAAGAATTTTCCATCCATAAACGTTACATTCACACTCATATATATCATATAAGTGAATGAACAAACATACGTGAAAGTGCTCATTCTGAAAGTGGATGTTTGCGCTTTAAAACTTATTCAGAGTAATAACACTGAGTGTGTATGAAGTCAGTCACAAAACTTTATTTACACCTGTTCCAGAACAACACTGTGAAGTACACACATTCATCTCAGTGATTTCTATTCATCACTATTCTGGGTAAAATAAACACAAACAATGGAAAACATCTGAAGTAATAATTCATTTACTAACATTAATATCCTAAAAATAAATCCTGCGTGACTGATGCTCTGCAAACCCAGTGATTTTGGATCATTATTTTGACTGTAAGTTAATGGGAATCGTAACATGGCGGCTGGAACACTTCCGGTGGCTTCCCCCCGCCCTCCACAGGATAACCGTTCTATTCGCTATCCAGTCATTTATATAGATCAGTGGTTTGGACAGGCATGCTGTGATGTCACTATAGCAGAGGTGGGAGACGATAATCAATGCATTGATGCATCCAGATTCTTTCCTTAACTATTCTGAATGGATTCTCCAAAATTCTGAATCAATTCTGTGTTTAATTTAAATCGTGACTGTGTGTTGGTGCAGAAAAACCCATTGACAGAGAGAAACATTTTTATTACTTTATTACTTTTTGTTAGAATAAAACTTGTATGCTTGTAATAACTGATGATCAAGGAGTTTTGAACATGGTGTAAATGGGGTGTTTACATGATAAATACCTCAGAACTGTGAATTCTGATGGTCCGGTTCTACAGCCGTTTCTGGTTCCTGCGTATAGCTTCATTAGCTCCTCCCACTCCTCTGTCAGCTGTTGCCAGGGACAACGAAATGGTGCAAGGCATCCATGTTTAATGTAGTTGGTGCGTTTCGATGGAGGACGCCTGAAATATTCAAGTGAATTCATCAATTCTCAAAACTAGAGCAGCACTGTATCCGTAATACTCCACAATATCACAGAACACGTAATGTGGTCTAAAAATATTTTCCAAAAGAAAACTATCGTTATATCTGTCTGACGTTTGTTACTGTCACCCCAGAGCTGTATGCAAAATACAAGACATAAGCTGAAACAGAGCTTTATATTTTCCATCAAGACAAAATCAATCAAACTCTTCTAGAATCAAATAGAGCATTTGAAGTCATCTGGTGAAGTCAACCAGCAGTTCTTTCATATTTAGCGCAGAAAAACGAGAAAAGATCACAATGTCACAAGTTTTTCCAATATTGTGCAGCCATAATCAAAATTGCCTCTCACCTTTGAAACATTTCTATAAGCTCTGCCTCCTGCTCTGATTGGTCCAAGGTCCCTGCAGGGCATTCTGGGTAATCGTGAGGAAAATGAGGTTGACCTTTAAACTGAGAATGCTTGACACTCATGTGCAGGCCTCCGACACGAACGCCCCGATACACCTGTGACACATCAGTGACGTTACTAAGAGAACACAGTACACATACACTTACAGGTTTACAAACACAAAGGTAAACATTTGTCGTCACAATGAGAAAACGTTTGAAGTAATTATATCTGTTCATAGTAATTATTAATGATATGATTCAGCGGCGAGTTTTTTCCTCATTAATGTCAGATGAGATCTGTACCAGAGGGACCCAGAAGGCCATGCCCCAGCCCTTGGGCAGCAAAAGATCCCAGCCAGACCCCCAGTGTCTTCGCTCCTCACCGCGTACACGACCCGCTTGATGAACCAACAGAACTGGAACACGAGCCTGTGGAGAAGCGGCCAGCCTCGAACCTGGAACCAACATTTCGCTCCTCATCCTGTTGAGCTCCTGATAGACACACACATCATTACGAAAACAGCAGAACTGTATAATAGCAATAATAATAATAAAGAGGATTATTATTATTATATAATATAGAGCACATGTGAGCTCATTTACCTGTTCAGACATTATGTTGCGTGTCACACTGTGTCGAACAGACGCATCCCACAGCGCGCTCTCACCGCAATGAGCCGCAACTCCTCCGAGAACCAAATCTCTCACCCGGCCCTCATCTAACAAACATGTTTGCACAGCGACAACATTACGAATATTTCATATGTGAACTCTTTCAAATATGACACTGGTGCAGTGAGACAGAACGTGTGTGAGACAGACAGACCTCAGATCAGATCCTGCCAGGATTCGAACCTGGTTCATCTGCATGGAAACGCAGAGGCTCCCAGAGCTCAGGGTCTAACACACACACACACACACGCCTGCAGAAAGCATGTACCTGCGCTCCGCTGTAGGTCAGGAACAGTTTTACCACGTCTCTGGGGTAAAGTGAGTCTGGGGTCGTCTACGGTCAGTCCCAACACACAACCTGCTGGAAGCTCACCTGTTGAACAAACTCCTAAAACAAACACATTTACTTCAACATTTCAGGATGAGGGACTCACGATCACAGATGATAAGTGACTATTAAAATCATTGATCTGATTGAAACTGTCAATACACACCTCTCAGTAGATGAAACGTGTTTGCCTGTTGTTGATGAAGGCTCACGTTGGTCTGATCTTTACAGCGATCGGTCCACCACAAACCGGACGGCTCGAATGGCTCTTTATCCTGCACAAATGACAATGACTGAGCGACCTTGGCGACTGACTAGACAAGTGTGAAGTCATTATTGATCTTTCACCTCATTGGCTGGTTGAAGTGTATCTGTGAGCACCACATGGGCCAGAGGACCAATCAGACGATAGCGCACAATCTCCATGGTGAGGTCACTAAACAGAACATTACAATTTATCACGTAAGTGACAATCCGTTGTTCAGTGTGAAATGACCTTTTTTATGATTTGATCAGGATTGTATTACAACTAAAAGCAATCAGGAAAATGCCTCTCGTGCAGTTCATGTCACTGGGTTTATTTTCCCGTCTGTAACTGTAGCAAACACATCAACATGACGATTTCAACACAAGGATCTTAAGCATTGATGCAGTTTCGCTGTAATATCATGAATGATTTATGATGCTGATTGATGGATTGAAGTGTCAGGTGTTTTGCATTTACCTGACTGTGACGGCTCTATCGGCGGACCCCCAGCGCACGGGTGTCTCTCGGCGTCCCGCGTCCCGTCACCCAACAGCTTTCTGGAGGCAGAGATAATGCCGCCTTCATCGTCTCTTTTCCTCTTCTGTCCTACGAGCGGTTCTTCAACAGAACACATCTCCTCAGACGTGGACAAAACCTCAGAACACTGACACACCAGCTGCAGCTCAGAGAGCACGTCCTGACACACACAGCAAACATCTCATTACGAGCCTGAACTCAAACATCATGCAGACACACACTGTTATCTGTCAGTGAACACAAGCAGTTTATGTTCTTGTAGTGATATATCAGACCGTCTATAAGAACTCTTCTATAATAGAGAAGAGACACATGATTCACCTGTTTTAGGGCCGGATGAATCCAGATCCACAGCTGTCTGTCTGATGTATCAGGGGCCCGGGGCCTCCACAGAAAGTCAGCGGGTCCCAGAGAACTGTGAGGAAACTGATCCGCTCTGTAAAGATGAACGCTGCCCTGACGTGCACCTGACAGAAACCACTCTGCAGCAAACGTGGGACCTACAAAACATCAACACAAATGACTGAAAATAAGCAGTGAACTACACACGACCTGTGCTGACACACACACACGACCTGTGCTGACACACACACACACACACGACCTGTGCTGACACACACACACACACACGACCTGTGCTGACACACACACACACACACACACACGACCTGTGCTGACACACACACACACACACACGACCTGTGCTGACACACACACACACACACACGACCTGTGCTGACACACACACACACATCGACCTGTGCTGACACACACACCTGTGCACACACACACACGACCTGTGCTGACACATTTTACACTCTGACCTGTGCTGACACACACACACACACACACATAACCACGACCTGTGCTGACACACACACACACACGACCTGTGCTGACACACACACACACACACGACCTGTGCTGACACACACACACACGACCTGTGCTGACACACACACACACACACGACCTGTGCTGGACACACACGCGACCTGTGCTGACACACACACCACGACCTGTGCTGACACACACACACGACCACACACACACACACGACCTGTGCTGGACACACACATACACGACCTGTGCTGACACACACACACACCGACCTGTGCTGACATCAACACACACACGACCTGTGACACACACACACACACACACCTGTGCTGACACACACACACACGACCTGTGCTGACACACACACACACACATACACACACCGCGACCTGTGCTGACACACACACACACACACACCGACCTGTGCTGACACACACACACACATTACCCGCGACCTGTGCACACACACACACACGACACGCACACACACGACCTGTGCTGACACACACACACACACACGACCTGTGCTGACACACACACACACGACCTGTGCTGACACACACACGACCTGTGCTGACACACACACACACACACACACGACCTGTGCTGACACACACACACGACCTGTGCTGACACACACACACACGACCTGTGCTGACACACACACACACACACGACCTGTGCTGACACACACTACACCACGACCTGTGCTGACACACACACACCCACGACCTGTGCTGACACACACACACACGACCTGTGCTGACACACACACACACACACACGACCTGTGCTGACACACACACACACACACCACACCTGTGCTGACACACACACACACACGACCTGTGCTGACCTGTGCTGACACACACACACCGCGACCTGTGCTGACACACACACACACACACACCACGACCTGTGCTGACACACACACACACGACACACACACACCACGACCTGTGCTGACACTAACACACACACACACACACACACGCGACCTGTGCTGACACACACACACACACGACCTGTGCTGACACACACACACACGACCTGTGCTGACACACACACACACACGACCTGTGCTGACACTGACACACACACACACACTGTGCGTGCTGACACACACACACACACACACACACACACACCACGACCTGTGCTGACACACACACACACACACACACGACCTGTGCTGACACACACACACACACACACACACACACACACACACACACGACCTGTGCTGACACACACACACAGAACCTGTTTCTTTGCTGGTAAGTCGGCCGAGAGCTGTCAGTATTCGTTCCTCAGATCCTTGAAGCTCCAAACAACAGAAATATGACAAATCCTGAAAAGCACAGACAGCAAGAGAGAGAGTTCATTAAAAACCCTGCTGTAACACTCTCACACACACACACTTTAATTATGCTTGATCTAGCTTGAGTGAAAAATTGTCAAATGTGACATCCTCAAAACTAGCAATGATTCATAAAGAGTGTACGCTGTACTGTGTGTGTGAGACCTGCAGTAAAGCGTGTGTGTTCATGGCTCTGTAACTGGATCTAAACATCTTTGCGGTGGGTTTGTGCGGGAGACAGTAGCTCCATCTTTTCAGCATGCGGAAGCGTTTGGCGTGCCAAATGTGCGTCTCAAGCCACTTATTCTTCCTCTGCCTGCGATTGAACTCCAGCAGCATGTTGCCGTGACGACGACGAGCCTTACGACTCCTGCTTTTGGGCGGTGGTTTCTTCTGTTTCTCAGCTGTTTGTTGACTGCGCTCCATCTAAACACACAGGCACAACACCAACACAAATACGACAATAAGAATCCCAGAGTTCCTCTTCACATACAGCACTGATTCACCAACAAACACGCAAACATTTATTATATAAAACACAAATGTCTTTTAGCTCGTGTGTGGTAGTTCAGCTGTTTAAAGTACCAGTTTCTGAGCGCCCTCTCGCAGACGGCTCGGCAGTCTCTTGGTGTTGTGGCTCATGGATCGCCTGCGCATGTGTTTGGGCAGCGCGTTGAACACGTGACAGCTGCCTGCAGGTTTCCTCACGGCCCTCAGCATGGCATTGACTTCTGCTGCACGAGCGTTTGCAAAGTGAGATGCTGCAGGAAACACGAGAGATTAAGAGATCCACCGGTGTACACACACACACACGATTCTCAATCATAAAATCATGTCATCATTCACTCACATTCACGTTCTTCAAAACCGCATGAGGAAAACTAATCTACAGAACAAATGTGAACGAGACAAACGGTTCAAACTGCTGTCATGCCCCGTCAATCACGCTGCTGTTTTCATATTGATTCTTGCAGAAGATTATCAGTAAGCTAAATTTGGGTTTCTTCCTCATGTAAATCTATTGACTTCATTCAGAGTCATTTGAAGCAGGTTGATGCTGAGTGAGCGAGCGAGTGAGTGAGAGAGTTTCTGGGTCACCTGTGATGTATTTGGGCAGATCCTGACTGTAACCCTGACCGCCAGCACGATGACCTCTCACCCAGCCACTGGCCTGTGACCCTTGACCTCTTTCAACACTCTGACCTGCAGACAATAAAAACTTAATGACCATCTGAGCCATTAAAACATAAATAGAAGCAAACGCACTGTACTTCACCTGTATTTGTGTACGTGACATTTCTTGGCTGATTTTTCAGCTTCTTCTGTCTCATTCGGCTCTTTTGCTCCAGTCATCTGAAACACAAGCATCATTTTACATTCTCACCTGTGTAAAAATAATCAATCTACAACAATAACATAATGTACACAACATATATATATATATATATATATATACACAGCAATGAATTCAATCTCTCTCTCTCTCTCTCTCTATATATATATAATAAATATCACAATAACATGTATAGAGTATACTCATAATACACAACACACACATTTTCGTTTCTTCAGTTTCAAACGTTTAATGATATTAAATAAATGTAACTAAATAAAATTGAAAGGACATTAAATAACTAACATTGAATTAAGAACACGAGTGTAATAACGCATACAGCGTTTACCTTTAACGCGCTGAAATGAAGCTGTTTCATATAAATCAGTTTCCGGTTTGTTCGCCGCTGCTCAAGTCTTCTGACAACACACGTGCGCCGTCATGAGCTCACTTCCGGCTCGACGTGCTGATGGGAAATGATGTTCCTTCACACACGCGCGCATTAAATCAACACTGAAACAGAAGACCACATTTCTAACATATTTGTCTTTATGAAGAAAACTCAAACTCAAAACAAGCATTTGTATTTATTCTGCACATATTTGTGAGATGTTGACAGTTCTATTTCAATTAGACTGTAAAGAAAATACTGTAAAGACACATTTAGTCAATTGAACTGCCATTTTAAAAATGTCCACAAATCCACAAAGAGAACCAACACAGAATCAGAAAGAGCTTTATTGTCAAGTGTGTTTTCACACCCAAGGAATTTGTCTTGGTGTCAGGAGTTGAACATACATATAATTTAAGACAATATAAAAGAACACTAGCAGTGTAGTATGACAGTAAATTATAAATTAACAATAGTAATAAAGTATAGAGAATAGAATTACAGTGTGCAGATTTGTGGATGTGCAAAATATGCCATTTATAGTTGAAATGTAATATAGTTTATTTACAGATGTGAAGTCCAGACATTTATTATTTGTCCTTCAGGTTATGGATATGGCTTAAGGGAAAAAAAAATCTTGTGTCTTGTGTTTTAGTGAGAAACAAAATCATAAGAATCAAAATCAGCCTACAAGAAATTTTTGAATAATATACCACAACATATTACATTATTGTTTAACTTACACCTTCATTAGTTTTTTTCACTTTAACACACAAGGTCACGAGCGTGTCATCCAGTCTACATCAGTGTCTCTTAACTCTTTACCCATAATGCCTCTGCGCTCTCGAAGGCAACAGTGTTGAAGATATAATCAAGAAAATGTATTATCCTTTATTCTGTCTTTATTAAGTTTAAGAGTTGCAGGCATTAACCTTGTGTTTTTCTAATGATGTATGTTTCTGTTTTTCTGCTACGTTTGATCTTTTAACATTCACATACCACAAGTTTTAATCATGTATTACAGAAACAAGGCCATTGACAGGCCCACACTCATAATGCTTATCTGTATTATTGCACACATGAATCGTTTCATGTCCTTCAATGGGAGTTGTCTTATGGGAGTTGTTTTATGCAATAAAAAGGCTACGAAGGAGAAGAGACTCTGAGAGAGAGTGATGGAGAACCTTTCTGAAGATCTCAAAGCTGCTCTCTCCCTCGCGAGTATTTGAGAACATCAGTCTTGGTCTGATTGTTGTTCAGTATTGATAGAGATTTTAAGAAATAGACCCATCAACAGGGTTAATGCTATTTGGAAACACTAATGTACAAACATCCCAGATTAATATATAAATCCCAGATCAATATATAAATCCCAGATAAATTATAAGGCACTTTTCGGTTACAACATGGCAGATTCAGGTTCAATCTTATCCAGCTGCTGAAAAAAAATCCAGTTACAGTGTTAAAGAGCTTGTGTTTGTATCATTAATCATTCATTCAAACAAAATGAATCAAGTGTGTGCATGTGGGTTTGTTTGCAGAGCCTGTGCTGATTGACTGGGTTCTGATGTTGGTTCTTGATCTGGGCTTGGTTCCATTGGAGTGGGTTCTAGAGAAGCTTTGGGGGCTTCTGATGTGCATTTCAGACCAGCTGTAAATTCTGTCTGCATGGGTTCTGGAAAGAAAACTGTTTCCACCTTTAATCTGATTTTCTGTTTAATCACAGCAGAAATTGAGTACACACATGAAAATGCACTGAAAAAAAATTGAAACTACAATGTTTTTAATTTTTAGATATTAAATATTTTCTCAAACATTTTTAAGTCTCAATTTTTATTTATACATTTTTGGTTTGTGTTTATGAAAATTTGTCAAATATTTCATCTCGAGTCTCATAGTCTACCTTTCCATCAATTTATAGTTTGTCATGATCAGATTAATATTAAAGTGAATAGGGAATAACATGGGGAACGATGACAGGTAACGGGTTAAACACATGAATAATAATACACGTCATCAATCCTTACCTTTAAAGATGTCGCTCATGATTTCTGGTAAATCTAATAAAAACATACATAAATAAACATGACAAAGAGTTGATGAATAAAGAGCAGAACTGACCTGAAAGCACATGATACATCATGAAGGATGTTCAGTCCGGCTTCAAACCAGTCGGCTCAAAACTCAAGATCAGACATTCACGTTTCTAAACCACATTCCACCCTAAAACATGACAGTTCACTAACGTAAGAAAAAAAGACAACAGCATGAAAAATATCAAGTATGATAAAAATCTCTCTGAAAATGTGCTCAAAATATTTTATATAAAAAGTTAAAAAGAAAATTAAATATTAACAATGTTTACATTATTACAATTAACAAAATTAACAATTAATAAATATTGACAATGTATGGACAGAATGTATGGCCATTTCACTGTTCAAGACTAGATCAGTGTTTGCACAAAATAAAGAAAAACAGAACCGACAAGACTGTAAAAGTAAAAAAGGTTTTATTTAAAACAATGTATAAAAACAACCATGTAAAGAGCAAAATGTACAAACACAAGAGCAAAAATGATTTTTGTACACAAGTGCAAAAGTGGGAAATTCATCATAAAAAAACACAGACAGACAGACAGACGAGCGGGTCAGAGTCTCCTGACATTGCGTTTGCTTTGAGCACTGCCGGGCAGCACGTCTTTACGGCTCCGGCGTCTGCCTGACAGATGAACACAATCTCTGGAGCCGTGAAACTCACACAAACATGACGTACAGAACTGAAACCTACAGTCGGCCCAACTGCACAAACCTTCACCCCGCAGAGAATGACAGCGAGCCGGATGCTGACAGCGGGGACACGGCTTTAAATACTCATCGTTAAACAGAGTTTTAGCCACCTGATGGAGAACAGACGGACAGAGAGTCAGCACAGTTCAATTCAAGCAGAATAAGCTGTAAAAACAGACTTGTTTCAATACATGTCATTTCACTATTATTCTAAAACACATGAAAAAGGAGTCATGGGCTTGAGAAGCGCACACACACAGACCTGCAGGAACTCCATGCGTTTGGTGCTGATCCGGCGCTCTGTGTTTTGGGTGGGGGTTCGAGGCGTGTGTGTTTGAGGCGTCCTGGCCTGAGCCTGTACGCTGCTCAGAGCGGATCTGCAGCTCAGCATCAGTCTGGTGTCGGCATCTGAAACATGTGCCGTTCTGACGGTCTACAGACACACACGCTTATGTTCACAACAGCACAAACACCCAATGTTGATTTTCAATCAAATGTGCAGCACACACTGTAAAGAATACTGCATCACATTACACAAGACTGCACGAGCGGTGTGATGAATGAACGAGTAAGTGTAAGGGAAACGCTTCACATACATGTGCTGTTTTAAAGAAGTATGCAATGTGAAGTCAGTATTTCACTCTTGATCTCACCTCTAAAGCAATCTTTAACTCTCTGATGTGACATCTTCTCCTGGAAGAGGCTTTTTTATCTTCAGCGATGACATCACTCCAGTCATCAGACACCTGAGCAAATCTGTAAGCGAGAACAGGTAAAGTTTGCTATTCATCCCCTCCACAGAAACAACCAAACGGACAAAAGAAAACTCTAAGAAGAGCGTGATCACCTGTAGATGTCGGCTGCTGACAGAAGACTAACAATATCAGCCAGTACGTGTCTAAGGTTCCGCATTTTCAGTTCAGTAATGATGTCCACCTTGTCCAGGCCCATCTTCCGGCCAATGAGCCCCGAGAGAGGCAGCCTGCTTTGCGTCGGTCCATCTGACACACGGAGCAGCTCCTCTAAACTGGTCTGCTGCTGCAGCGCACGTGAGCCGCCACAACTCAAAGCGTGAACGAACTGCAGCGCGGGAGTCAGAGACAGGTCCCGCATCCTCAGCGTGGCGTCGCCCAGCGGCGTCCCGTCCGGAAACACGCAGTCCGTACTCACCTCAGGCTCGTGCCGGCCCACCCGCTGCTCTCCAGGCACGTCCTCAGACTGCGATCCTCCCTCTCGGAGAGTGGACAGACGTCGCTGTCTCTCCAGCCGAGAGAGTCTTCTCTCTTTACCGCCAGAGGACAACGGCAGCACCAGCTCCCGAAAAGACCCGTCGTGATCCACAGAGTAGTCATGCGATTTATCCAGACCCAAAGAGCTGAAGCCGCTGTCCTCTGAGGCCGAGGTCGGGGTCAGGAGACTCCGCTTCTGTAAACGCTCTTCTGTCCTCATAGGAGACCGAAAGGAGTCGCCGGCCAGCGGCGTAAAGTCATTAGCTGGAGGAGACGCAGGAAGACCAGCTACGATGCTTTCGTCGAGATCCGGCTCGGCGAGCACCGGGTTCATGTGGGCTGCGGTCCTGCCGGTCTCGAGGGTTGAAGTAACGACTTGAGAGAACAGAAGACGCCGCTTTCGACAGGAGAAATCCAGATGGTCTGCCTTTAAAGTGCTGTAGGTCAACGGTCCGGTCAGGCTGACGTCTGGAGAGTCAAAGCTTTGGTCTCTCTGTCTCAGGGGATCTCCGGAGGGTTCTCCTGGCGTAGCGACAGAGCTCTTGCTCCCGTCAGACAGCGGACGGGACGCGAGCAGCCGTCTGCGGAGCGAAACATCTTTCTTCTTTACCTTGGGAGTCTCGCACCAGCCCGTTTGGACCGACGGGTTCTTCTGCCACTCTTGAACGTCCATCGGCCGTCTCTGGTCTTTTCTGTGAGACGTCAGAGAGGAGTTCTGACCGTTCTGCTTGGTGCCGTTGACACGGGTCGGCTGGGCTTTTGTGGGCGTGTGGCGTCGGTCCATACGGTCACTGCTGTGACAGCTCTGATGTTTCACGCGATGATCCGCCGTCACCCGTGTGCTCTCCATGATCCTCAGCTGCTCTTTATGCTTTTGTCTGAGAATACAAATACAATTACAGTAAATCAATTAACAGATCAAATGACTTTTAATGTGTTCAGGTGTTACAGATGGACATAAACGAGAAGAGAAACTCACACACTGTTAGCATGAAAGTTGGTTCAGTATTAAAGGCTAAACGTAAGGCGTTTTGACGTCATCTGTCCGTTACTGTCACTATGGTGACACATTGAGCTCTTTCCCTCCCTACATTCAAAATGTGCGCGGATTTAAATGCTGGTGCACGACACAGCGGCCGTGCGCGCGCACGGCGGGTCACAAACACTACAGTGACAGAGTTTGTATGAAGGTTAAATATGAAGAGTTTATATGATTTAAACGCATTTTAACACGCGTAGAGACGCACACGCGTCGCCTTAATTAGGACACACACTACAAACAATTAATTAAAAAAAGATTAAACAAATAAACACTTCAGTCGAAACCAGCTGCGTCTCATCACAATCATAAAACACAACCGAAACCGCTTTACGTTTAAGAAGAAGATTTAAGGAGAAATAAAGAGGAAAGCTGTTCAAAAGTGTGACTTACGCGCGCGCGTGTGCGTGACGAGATGATCATCAGAGCCGCTCACACACACACACACACACACACACAGAGAGAGAGAGAGAGAGAGAGAGAGATGCTCATCAGCAGATCAATGAGGCTCCACCTTTCAAATTTCGAGCCCATTTCGCTGATTGGACGCAGATTTAAAGACACTCCACATCATTTCTCATTTTTGTTTTTATATCATAAAACACGACCCAGTACAAAATATACAACAAAATTGTATGAAATAATTAGTGTATTTTTTAAATTACACAAAAAATGTTTTATTGATTGTATGTTTATACACGATGTTAGTGTTTTTTTGTGATTAAGCAATCTTAATAATATAAAAATAAATGTGCTGATGTGCACTTCAGAATAACGTGTTTGTATGATATGCCAAACAAAAACTATTTGTTGGGATTTGACAGCACTTATAAAGAACATTTCATTATTTGAAAACAAAGTATAATGACAAAACAAAATTAAAACAAACAAAATTAATTTTTGTCATGTCGAACATCATTCCACCCCGGGTCTGGAGAAACATTTAATTTAGTCCTGGATTTAACTTTAACAGAGATCAAAATGGTATACTTTCAAGCTTAAATTTAAGTACTTTTATAATGATTTCATTATTAGACTCCGCCCATGTCGTGATGTGTTTGTGTTTCCATAGAAACCGGACGCGTAAAGTCCAGCAGACGCTTCAGTCCCGCGATCTTGTTCTGAAGAATATTACTTTTGTTTTGGTAAATTGGATCTAAATGAACTGCCATCAGAAAACTGTTTATTCATGTGATGTTTGTGTTGTTGTGTGTGATGTTTGTGTTGTGTTGTTGTGTGTAGCAGGTGTCATGAGACCTCAGGCCGTGTCGTCTCTGTTGAATTCGGGTTTGAGCTGCAGACCGGTTCCTGTGGAGCATCTAGATTACAGCTTCATCCAGAACTGCTCAGACCTGAAACATCTGGAGCAGATCCTGAAGGTTCTGCGGTGAGATGAGATCTGTTTGTGTGATGGGTTTACTGTACATCACTGTTCACTCATCTGTGCTGGTGTTCTTCAGGTCTGGACAAGAGGGGTTTTACCCTCATCTAATTGACTTCTGTGAGAAACACATAGAGAAAATGGAGCCAAAGAACCGGATCCTCAGGAAGGAGAACCCACCCGCCACCGCTGCGTGTTTCTCCACAGAGGAGTGGAGCGAGATCAAGAATGAACTGCAGGTATACTAATCACATCATCCAGATGATTTAACATACACTCCACACTGCTCATAATTCAAGTGGATTTTAAAATCTGCTCCCAACAATTTATATTTATCTAAGAAACAAAACCAAGACATAACAAACAGATAGAAAGATAGAGAAAAGCAATCTTTTTGAAATAAACAGTCTTAAATTGTTATGATCTTTTTTTTACTGATGTGGATCTGCATGAACATTCATGTGATCTGTCAGGATCTGAGAATGTTTCTGTGTGTTTCTGCTCATCACAGCAATGGGAGGAAAACATCCGAATAAATGAGATGAAACTGAATCGCAGCCTAATATTCTGTGATGTTGATAATGTTCCAGCCATTCGCTGTTCAAACACACTTCAGGTAACAAAATCTCTTCAGATGATATTCAGCTGATCTCTCAGATGATGAACACAAAACCCTAAACCCGTTTCATCAAACATTCCTGTAGGTAGACATCAGGACTGAGGATAGAAAACAGAAGATGTCCTCCGTCCCTCGTGCTTACAGAGACTGGGACAGGTCAGTGTGTGGACCAAATGTTTCACATTTTTCAATCTTGTGGGGGCACTTTTTGCTCTCCATGAGACTAAATGATAAATATTAGCTTATAAATCACAATAAATGATGTTTATGTTAAAAATGCAAAAAGGTTTTCGTCTTAGACCTAGGTTCCTATAAAACATGGAAACATGTGTGTGTGTGTGTGTGTCACTGGTTTTGTGTGTGGCAGGTTTGATGTAGAGAGAGAATGTGCTAAAGTAGATGAGAATGACAACAATCCTCCTGAGGTCATCAGCCGTCCAGCACCCAGTACCATCAAACACACAATAAACAGCACAGGTGAAATGCAAACTACTGTATATTGTACACTTGAGTCACATTCAAGAAATGTTGCAGGTGTCTGACAAGTGAGGGTCTATCAGCTGTCTCTGTCCTTTATGTGAAATTACTGTAAATCACTAATAAGGGAACAATTCAGCCAACAATAGGCACACAAACTACACATGGCTGTAAAAACCAAAAGACTCAAACTACATATTTGTGTGAATTAAGTCTTAAAATCACTAGATATCCTCACAAATTTTTTTCTTGAGTAAAATTACACGAGAAACAAACATTTACAACATTCCTGCTGTTGAAGTGACACATCAGTGTTTATAACTCAGAGATGAGCTCTGATCATTTTACTGTATGGACATCATCATCATCATCATCATCATCACGGCTGTAGATGCTGTTGTTTCTTCAGGCCTGATGGATCAGGAGAAAGCCGCCCTCGCCCGCCGGGAGAAAGACAAGGGCAATGAATCGTTCAGAAGTGGAGATTATGAAGAGGCTGTAGTGTATTACACACGGTATAAAGAGAAACACCTGTGATGCTTCAGAAGATGTTGACTGATTTAACATACTGACTGACTGACTGTGTGTGTGTGTGTGTGTGTGTGTGTGTGTGTGTGTGTGTCTGTGTGTGTGTGTGTGTGTGTGTGTGTCTGTGTCTGTGTGTGTCTGTGTGTGTGTGTGTGTGTGTGTGTGTGTGTGTGTGTGTGTGTGTCTGTGTGTGTGTGTGTGTGTGTGTGTGTGTGTGTGTGTGTGTGTGTGTGTGTGTGTGTGTGTGTGTGTGTGTGTGTGTGTGTGTGTGTGTGTGTGTGTGTGTGTGTTGTGTGTGTGTGTGTGTGTGTGTGTGTGTGTGTGTGTGTCTGTGTGTGTGTGTGTGTGTGTCTGTGTGTGTCTGTGTGTGTGTCTGTGTGTGTGTCTGTGTGTGTGTGTGTGTGTGTGTGTGTGTGTGTGTGTGTGTGTGTGTGTGTGTGTGTGTGTGTAGGAGTTTGTCCCTCGCACCTTCAGCAGATGCCTATAATAACCGCGCTCAGGCCCACATCAGACTTCAGCGCTGGTCTGCGGCTCTGAGTGACTGTCAGGCCGTTCTGCAGCTGGAACCAGAAAATGTCAAAGGTGTGAAACACTCGCTGTTTGACACACACCACAGACTACACAAAACACACGACATATTTATGTACTCTAAAAATCTTATCTAGTAATATATTTGTACTTGACAAATATATATGTAAATAAAAATGTAATTGTAATTGAAAATGTAATTGATTTATCTTCGTTGTTAGATACTTATTTTTGCAGTGTCACATAGGACACATTTATGGTACATTTGTCAACTACCCATTTGTGGATTGAATTTACAGATCTTTTGTGTGTGTGTGTGTGTGTGTAGCCCTGTTGCGTCGTGTCACTGTGCACAAACATCTGGGACACTGGAAGGAATCTCATGATGACGTGAGGTCTGTTCTGCTGAAAGAGCCACACAACATCATAGCACAGGTAAACACACAGCGGGCACATGATGGCGCTTCTCTGTGAACGTGGTTCTCGTTGTGTAAAGTGTGCAGTCTGTGTGACTTTCAGAAACTCCTGATGGAGATCCCACGAGAGTCAGTATCAGCAAACCATCATCAGAAATCCAGAGCGGTTCATAAGCTCTGCGTACGAGAGCTGGAGGAGGAAGAAGAGGATAAAGACACGGAGGTCATAAGAAATACACACAACAGTTTAAACAGCAGCAGACAGACAGAGAACAACAGACAGGTGAGCAGCGAGTCACAGTTTGAGCTGCTGAAGAAAGAAGGCAAAGATCTCGTGATGAACGGACGATATCAGGACGCAGCAGACAAATACAGTCAGTGTCTTCAACTCAAACCACAAGAAGTTGTGATTTACACCAACAGGTGCTTCCATAACCCACACATAAACATAGAGAACACACAAATAAATCACACATACAAGTGACACGCGTGTGTGTGTGTGTGCGCGGTGTGTGTGTGTGTGTGCGTGCGCGTGTGTGTGCGCGTGCGTGTTTCAGAGCGCTCTGTTACTTGAAACTCCAGCGATTCAAAGAAGCCCAGCAGGATTGTGACTCCGCCCTCCAGCTGAAACCCACCAATAAGAAAGCTTTCTACAGACGCGCACTGGCCAATAAGGGCCTGGAGGTGAGGAAGTGTCTTTCGTTCAGATATTCTGAATTATCAACACACACATAATATAATTATATCAAATTGTAACACTTTTTACTTTGAGTATTTTTTTATTGCGCTTTCTGTTTAATGATTGATGAATGCGCGTGTGTGTGTGTGTGTAGGATGACCTGCAGCAGGATGCAGGTGTGGTGGAGGCTGAAGAGCTGCTGCTGCTGGAGAAGAAGAAACGTTCTCCATTAGAACCTCGCAGGAGTGTTCCCATCACTGAGGTAAGCAAACGCGCACGCGCACGCACGCACGCACATTAGAGCACAGATTTGAGATGAGCTGTTTGTGCAGGTTGAGGAGCATGATGAAGATAAGGACAGGTCGTGGATCAGTCTGCAGGCGTGTAATGCGTTTGAGTTTGGTCAGACTCTGAACGCTGCGCGCGCTAATGCTGATCTGCTCACCTGCGCTGAGCTCCTGCGCAGCGTCGCGTCAAAGCGTCTGCCGGAGTTCATCAGGACGCATCTGGACGGACACACCATGAGCTTCATCATCAAAACACTGAACACACACCTGCTGCACTCCAACCCCGACCTGGTGTATGACCACCTGAAACACCTGCTGACCACACACCGATTCTCTGTAAGACAAAACAAAAATCAGCAAATCATTTTCAAGCAAATCAGTATGTGTGTCATAAAGGGTTAGGGTTATCAGTCATTTATGGGCAAGCAGATTATAAATAACACTTAATGTTTAAATTGAAAATATAAAATGCATAAAGATTTGTGTGAGGGGTAGGGTGAGGCTTACACCATACAATATACAGTTTATACAGTATAAAAGATTTTATGACTATGGAAAGACCTTATAAAATATGAAAACCCACCGTGTGTGTGTAGATGGTGTTGATGCTGCTGGACTCAGAGGATCGCAGGCAGCTGATGGAGATCTTTCAGAAGCTTAGTGTCATTCAGACTGAAGCTTTTTCACATCATGATGTGGAGACTTTGGCCAACAGATACCTCTGAAACACAACTAACATCCTGTGTGTGTGTGTGTGTGTACAAGCACTCTACTGTACACAGTTACTGTAATAACCTAAACCCTGTAAATAAACGGAATAAAGTTATGAACATCCAACGCGCATGTTCTGTGTCTGAGTCTCGGCGATGTCACATTAAAGTCAGTGCACGTTAATACAAAACAAAAATCTGAACATTTCACGGAATTCCGATGCGCTAGAAACAGAGAATCCCGTTATAACGTTCAATCAGTCACGAGACAGACAGCAGCGTTACGCACATCCAGACCAACAGAGGGCGCGCGCGCGCGTCAACACGTGTCGAGTGTCTCTCACACACACACAGACTTGTGAAGAAACTGGCGAGTGTGTGTTTCATTGACACTATCTCGCTCTCACTCATATATAAATCTGTATTAATCTTTGATCAGACATAATGATCGCGGCGCGATGCGTTGCATCTTACGCGCGTCACAGGTTAATGTTTAGAGCGGCGCGTCTACAGCAGAATGTCAACACACAACAGTCAAAACGCACAATGACAACACAAAACTACATAAGTACAAACAAAAGATCTGAAGAACATCTGCAAACCTACAAGAAACACAGTGAGTCAAACAATACACAATAAACAAAACCATAACCACACAAACACACAATGTCATTAGTGTAACTCATTCAGTCTTAAACATGTGAGATGACGTGACATTACTCTTTTAATGTTGTGTAGTGTCTGTGGAGGAGTTTGATATGCGTCTGGTGGTGTCAGTGCTCAGACAGGAGAACGCCTCAGACATCTGTGTGATCAGAGTCCCACAAGAGCTCAAATACACAAATCACATGATCATAGTCAATGGATCATCACCAAGACACATCACTGCCATGACAGAGCTGTTGTTGAAAGTGGTAAAACACACACACACACACACACACACAGTGTTTCATATTCAATGCATTATCAGTGTAGTATTGTAATGATGAGAGTTCCAGAACTCAGTATTGTGAATGTGGATCTCTGATCAATCAAACAAACACAACAGGGCTCTGCTTTACTATTACACACACTTTATATTTCAGTACAAGTTTCTGCAGAGGAACAGCGACGCTCACGTCCGCCTGGAGGGACGAGACTGTGATGACTGGAAGTGCATTGACTTTGGTTTGTGAAGGCTTTGAGTGTTGTGATGCACGTGTGATGGATTGTGTTGTGATGATTGTGTTCATGTTTCACAGGATCACTGGTGATTCATCTCATGCTACAGGAGACCAGAGAAACATACGAGCTGGAAAAACTGTGGACGCTGCGCTCGTACGACGAGCAACTGATGCGAATCCCACAGGAAATGCTCCCCACAGACTTTATTTATGATATTAACAACGCAAATCAGACCAATGTGTGAATAAAACTACACACATCACAACACAATTGTGTCACGTCACATTTCTGAAAATAAACGGGTTTTGTGAAAATGTTTTTGTTGGCTTTATTTTTCACTGACACTAACCAACATCAAATATTTTAACCATGACATCAAAAATATGCTGATTTAAGCGTTCTCACAACATTTGAAAACAAAGATGCGAGCAGGTTATATATGACGAGCGTTGGGTCGGTTCTGAGACTCACAGAGCTCCGGACCAGCAGCAACAGCGATACAGTTAACAGGGACTGAAAGAGAAATGACTAGAGTAAATGATGCAGTTTGATTTATTTCTCAAGAAAATTTCACAGAAGAAACAATTTTACAAATCAGTCTGATCCCAGAGAAACAAAACAACAAACTACACATTAGAGATTAAAGCCCCAGAGCAGATATGTGAACAGAGAGATGAGCTCCAGTCAGTCATGATGCTCAACGAGTCCATTCCCTCAGCAACAGACCTGTGTGTGTGTGTTACAGTGCCATCCAGAATGGCATATGCTGCTGTTGTTGTTGCTGTTGCTGCTGCGCTGGTTGTTGTGTTTTAGGGCGGGAGGGAGGGGATGACGGCGAGCGATACGTCCATCCCACAGATGAAGCTCCAACACCCGCGTTACCTGCTCCGTCTACTTTGGAGGGTCCATGATCGTCTTCTTCATCGGAGGAATCCCCGGAATAGGCCACCAGTCCGGTCCTGACGCGCTTCACCTGCGGCTCTGATAAACAAACCACAAAACAAAAAACACACAACACACCCAGCACCAGAAATAATGACGGAGAGAGACAGAAAGTTAATCACAAACAACATCAAGGGTGCATGGCAAATGACAACCAGATGTCATTGGATGGTCAGCGGGGGCGATGTTTAAAACGGCCAATCGGGAGGCAGAACAGCAGGAAACGTCGCCCCGCCCACGGATCCGGCATCCCCCAGAGGGACATGAAAGAGAGATAAATACACAGAGAAAGAGAGAGAACACAAAAACACAAGAGAGAGAGTCGTTAGTGCGGAAGTTAAACGACAGGACAGACGCGCGGTCGTTCTGATGATGTCATCAAAGAGGGATGGCAGCAGCCTGATGACATCAGCCACTCAGGGAACGAAGCCTTCTCATTCAAATGCTTAATTACAGGCAGGCAGAGGTGATTCAGCGGACGTTCACAGATCAGTGGCTGCGTGTGATTTCTGCATCAGCAGCAGAACTGAAAACGTGTCTGGTGTGACTTTGGGGCGGAGCTACTGATTTGCCCAGCCTAGGGCAGATTAGGAGCTTATAAACAATAACGTTTGTTCTGCTAGTCACACAGAAATGACACACTTCAGATTTATCATTACATGTGGAAAGCGTGTCCGCTGCTGTTTCGCATCTGCATGCAGAAGGCAATATTTAATGAAGGGGTCGTCACGGCTGTCTGGAGCCAAATGTGTCTGTCTGTCTGTGGTGAGGGGGTGTGTCTTACCCAGGTGGTTTTGTGCTGGTTTTCTCTCCTCTGGTTTCTGTGGTCTCACTCCACTCGCTGGTGCTGGTGTACATGGAGGCGGCATCAACTGTCTGCTGGGCACACACACACACACACACACACACACGCACACAGTTAAGACACCACAATCAAAGAGTCACATGTGATCATCATTAGTGGAGTGACCGACCTGCTCCTCTGTCTGTCAGAGCCGGAGGAAGCAGCAGACGGGGGTCCTGACGCCTCTGAGCTGCCCACACACATGCCTGCACCTAAATTAGTCATATGAATGGGTCCATGCTATGAGCAGAAAAACACAACAGCATTAACACACACCCTCCTTTACACACACCTCACAGCTAGCATTATGTCAAATCACATTACGGCTCGTATCAAACATGCCAACAAAACACATATCTAAACAACAAAATCTACTAACGCACGACTCTGTCCTCTACACAGGTAGCTGTCTTTTGAGTCAACATTCAAGTTTTACAGCACGAGCCGAATCTCGACAGCGTCACGTGACTCCCTCTGAAGATTCTCCACTCACAACGAGGTTAATGATGTGATTTTCATGACAATACAGAGTATGAACACACTATACCTAACGGTTTTCATTGATCCTTTGATGTATTACACTTTTCTCTGCATGTCACAGAGGAGTAATGCAATGCATTCTGGGATTTCCTTCAGCACAAAATATACCTGTGATGCAATTTCACAAGAAAGCAGAATAACATTTCACTACCAGTTGTACCACACATATATGATGTGTATGAGAAGAATAAATGAAATGATGATGCACTGCCACAGTGTTGGTGTCTGGAGTGCGTTTATGACGTGTGTTTAAACTGACACTCGGGCTCACCGAGTTTATTATGAATCAAGTTGTAAAACAACCAAATACTCTCATGACCAGATATCACACACCCACAAACCCCTGGATTACCCACAGATCAGCACCATTGTCGCCATGGAAACAGCATCCTGTGGAAACAGAACTACTTACACGTAAGTAGCGTAACATCAGGTGCGTACAGAGAACTTACCTGATATCCCAGAAGGCTGTTGTCCATTTCATCCGGCACCTCCTCAGTGAAGCGGCGTTTCTGTGGAGGGTTAGGCGGGGTGATGAGAGGTGTGGCTTTGGGCGGAGCCGGTACAGCAGGGGAAAACATAGCAGGAGGGAGAGTCTGGTGCACGTGTGTGCGAAAGAAAGAACTATGAACATCTACAAACTCACAGTGAGGGTGACAGACAGACGTGTGTGTTACCTGTGCTGGAACGCTGGAGGGGGCGTGCGGGATGGGGTACTGGGCGCTCGGGGGCGGCACCGGTGCCGGCGCTGCAGGTGGCACTGAATACTGAGGAGCCACAGGCTGAGGAGGTGGGACGGGGGCGGTGTAAGACTGCTGGAACCCTGTAGATGGGTAATACTGGGACTGGGGGGGCATTCCATTAACAGGAGGAGGCTGAATAAAACCTGCTCACACACACAAGTAAGAAAATGAAGATCTCTTTACACACTAGACGTTACAACAGATGTATCTGAATTCTTGTGTGTGTGTGTGTGTGTGTGTGTACCCTGTGTGGGCATGACACTGTTCATCTGATTCAGAAAGCGAGAATACTCTGCATGAACCTGTTAAACAACAGAACAAACATTATATCACACCTAAACATGAAAGAGAGACGGACAGGTATGTAAACTTACAGTCTGCAGAAGATTTTCACACAGAGTTTTTGCTGCTGCGAGACCTTCTGATTTCGGGTGACTAGAAGATAAAATCAGAAAATCAAAAAATCATAAAAGGGTTTAATCTGTGTGTGTTCTTCATACACACCTGATATATATGTACATGGGTTCGAAGGCTTCTCGCCCAGATGCAGGCTCCAGACAGCCTGACCCTTTTCCTCTCAGGAAGACTTTAGCTCCTGTTTCTGTCTGAATGTGCTGCAGGTACGAGCAGTTCGGCCCCTCCACGCGCTCCTTCACACTGAATCCCTGAACGGCCTGATCCAGACCCACAAACACCTTATCCTGCACGTAATGCATCTGATACACACACAAACATCAGCAGACGTGTGTAAACAGAGGATAAGGTACGTTTCATAACACGTTTTGATATTTCAGTTAATTCCATTTGTTTAGAAAGGCAAATATAAACACAAAAATACTTGTGCAGTACAAATGACCAATTTATGATGATTTTAATGCAGAGTTGATAAAGTCGTTCTTCAGCTTCTGTTTTAATGTCACGTGTGCAGGTGACACAGACTGACACACTTTAATCTTGATCTGTTCTGATCACATGCCTTTAAAGCTTAACAAAGCCACCAAACCGTTTAAAGATTGAAAAACAAACAGTGAAACCCGCTGGCAAACACTTAAGAGACATTCAAAACAATTGATGATTTACGATTATGAAACACCTCTGCTGTTTTCTGAACATTTAAAGCTGTGATACTGAAGACTGAGATATTCCCGTATATAAAAATGACAATAATCCATCTATGAAAGCATGAAGAACTCTATCAAGATCTGTTGCTGTGAGCTATGCCACGAATGACCAAACACAAACGTCTCAAGACGAGAAGAATGATCACAAATGCTGAACTCACATCTAATACAGCAGGAGAATGACAGACCTGCCAGAATCAACAGCAGGATATACGTTCATATACACAGACATAAGAGTTTTAATGCTGGACTACAGTACAGGACAGACCTGCCAGGATCCCTGTGGATTACTTGTCATTTGTATGTAAATGTGACACTCCTTATGTAAATGAAGAGGAGGCTATTGAATGTCATAAAATCTAATACACATCTGATGATTTAAAGCCCTTAATTAAAGAAAGTCCTCCACAAGTCATGTGCAGAGGTACAGGTCATGCAGTGTTTGTGTTGTGACCTCTCACCCCTCCAGGATAGTGTGTTTTGTGTCCAGCAGGAGGCGCTGTGGGTGGAGCTGCAGGTCCAGGCTGCTGGTAAACGGTGACTGTAGCTGGACTGTACGTGGAGCCGGTGGCCGCTTTCACCACACCGTTAGTTATGATCTCTTTAATTCGATTAACCGCCTCTAAACACAGAGAGAAAGCGAGAGACGTTAAACGCTGAACTTACGACACACAAAACATCATATAAAAACATTCACGATGTCACTCACTGTCCACTAACTCTCTAGTTTGTCCTTGAACGTGCAGGTAGAGCGGACGGTCACTATAAAAAAAGAGAGAGAGATTTTACCTCATCAATCATTTGAGTTACATATTTTTAATAACACAATCCGAAAGAGAAATCTGCAATAGAATGCATACTGATGGATTTAAACCCATCCGCTTTGACAAAGAACAGAAGAAAACAAGCCACATGTGATCATCCTCTCAGACACTTGGTTGTGCTTTTCCAAACAGTGCAGATTTACAGCAGTCAGTTAAACTCACCACAGCTGACAGTTTACTGTTTAAAGTGGTGAAAAGACACTTCTAATATAAAACCTGTATTATTTATGTTGAATAATTCTGAGGTCCTGAGAATAAATGTTTCCAATAAAGCCGATTTCCTTTCCATTAGCACAGATTTTGTGGGACTGCGGTACCTGTAACACCACAAATACCAAAAGCGGACACTTTGTGACTGACCCGGGCAGAGCTTTAGCCTTCTCCTCCGCTGACATGTACCGTCCTCTGGTGGAGACAGCAGCTCCGCTCACTCGGCTGATCTGCGAGACGGTCAGAAGAACGGTGAAGAACTCAAAACATCGTCACATGACAAGACATCACAACATGACAAGACATCACAACATGACAAGACATCACAACATGCCAAGACATCACAACATGACAAGACATCACGGAGGTCTGACCTCGTCTTGAGTTTGTCCTCGTGTCAGCAAGTTCCGGCAGGTGAGCGGAACGTCGTTGATTTCCACCTCAGCGACCACCAGTTCATCCTTCACCTTGTTTCCAGCAACGCCAATAACCTTCAGACACATTTCATACATGTTATTGTCTGTAACTCTCAGAAATGACAGGTGTGTCTGTGATGAAGTTCACTCACTTTATCTGCAGGTGCGACGCTGCTGATCTGCGACGGCTTCAGTTTGCCTTTGGCCACCAGCATGGCGTTGATCTTAGCGGCCACGGCGGCAGCGGCATCCAGAGCTCCTGTGGGGGCAGAACCTCCCTCCCCCTCAGAGGACGACACCGGGCCGGGCTGGTCCCATTTACTGCGACGCCTGACAGAGACACTGTGTGTGAGACGTTCATGTCCATATCAACATCTGTCAACTCCACAACAACTGAACGAGTCTTCGACCGATCCAGCTGGATGTGTGGACTGATCAGAGAATATATGATCTGTCTGTGAGCGGTCAACAGTAGTGAGTAAGTGACTTATTTATCAATGCAGACACCTCCAAACTCTCTTTTAATCTCCACACAGTCATGTTTGAGAAAAGAAAGAACATAAAGACACATTTGACTGACAAAATGACTCTTTTTTAACATTGTAGCAGATATTGCGTAAAATCTTTTGGCCACTATAATCGAGTGCTGAAAGTATCGTTGACAGCCAATGAAACGTGTTCTTCCACCAAACTTTGAGAAGTGTTGGGGACTTTTCAGCAAATAAATAAATCATTCAAAAAAACAATACGTCCATATACTGTTTACTGTCACAGATCTGCAATACAAGAAAGAATCTCTGGCTTTAGGTCATTAATGCACATTTGCTAAATTAATACTAATATAAAACCATGTGCCACAGCGAGAGAAACACACGGATTTCTCTGTTCTTGAGCTGCTGATGGAAAGATTCTCTCCCTGAACAATAGAAGTTTTTATTTGATTAGTTTTTATGTAGAGCAATAAAACAAAACGAAAACACACAATACTAATAACAGTCTATAGAGAGTAAAGCATAACGAGATCGCGCACAAATAATGTCGGTCTGTACTGAGCAAAACGGGAACGCGCAGCATTATGACTTACGTGAACTGCCTTGTGTCATATCAGTGTTTGCTTCTGACGTTTGTTAAATCTATGGATTAAATGATAAAGAATGACTTAAAGAATGATTTGTAGAGGTTTTCTTAATGCGCATCTTCCTATTTTTCAAATACTTTCAGAAAGTCGTGGGGACACAGCCGGTTTTGGATAAAAGTGGTGTGGACGTGTCTCACCCGTAAATTACGCCTATGCTAATGTGCCATAAGCCCAAACCGTGTTAATATCGCGGTAGTTTCAGGCCGGCGGACAGTGAGCAGAATCACAACAGACACGTCCTGTGGGTTGTGTTGTTGTTATGTAAGCTAACATCCACCATTATCAACACGCTGATCGAGCACGAGCACAGACACACACTTACCCGCTCGTGTTTGACATCTGTTAGGTTTGGGTTTGAGCTTCTGATTCTCATCAAACTAGAACCGAACCGAACAGCTTCTGACGCTCAAGCGGAAACACGTCCGCTGCGTCACTTCCGCTCTTCTAGCGCACGGCGCGCGGTGACACTACTAGTAATAAATCCTCTTTTAAACACAACGCCTCGATTAACTCACTTCATCAGGATTAAGTGTTGGTTATTTACATTTACACAGTGAAATTGAATTATGATTAAAAATGAGGATCCATCACTTCATCCACATCAAGCGACGTTCATCTTTCGACTTATTCTAAATTAACATCACATAAAGAAGGTGTTGATAATAATGAAACTATCTCAATACATCTTTATGTTTAATTATACACCCAATACATTTACATTTGCAAAGGTATTTGCCATGTTCATTTTTCATGTTCAGTCTGTATAAAATAAAATCAGTGTATATATAGTGACACAGATGATTCTGCACATCATCACATGAGGTGACTGTAAAGAAATGTAACCAGAAAACCCATTACAGGACGTCTCATCTTTAGATCAGCTGGATCATGTCTTAAACACAACTGTACAATTCACAGCAAGAAAATGAATAATCACAAAACAATCAAATGTATTACTGCATAAATCTTTGTTTATTTGCTCTTTATTTGTACAAGACATTATTTGCCATCATTGAAAAAAATGTCACTCTGTGAACAGAAAAATATCCCTGAATAAGAGGTTTTAACCAGCGGTCCCTTCACCCAAACCAGCACCGATTCATACAATAGAACAACAACAATCATATTTTTGCTTTTCATATAAAAGAAATTCAATCATTAACTAAACAACTTCTGTTTTAAATGACAGATTTAAGTAAACGAAACATTACTTTATAACAGGACTATTTATATCATTTCCAAACACAAATATATACAATAAATTAATATTTTACCAAATATTTGCATAACCAACTAGTGCATGGCTCAAGATTTCCTGAGAATAGCTGCAAAAAACAAAGCCAAAAAAAATTATTCTGAGGCAGCGTGACCTTATAACATCATCAATTTAAGAAGTATTTAATATTTATGATCAAAGAGGTTTTTTTAAGGATTTACAATCAAGTTGCTAAAGAACATAATAATTATTAAAAAAATATTTAGAAACACAAAGATCCCATATTAGTGCAAATAAACCACTTTGGGTATTTTCCCCTACGGTCAACAGTACAGTAACACACACCAGACTCCATTACCCAGAATGCATCCTGACATGCTTCCCATAAGCCCTATATTCTCTCCTGTATAGATTATAAATATATGCTTTAATTTTCAAGAGTTGCCCAGAAAGAAACACAACACAAGCTCTCCTGCGAAGAAATGAAGGCGACTGCAAATCTATTATAATCTTATGGTATTTTAAACATTTTGCTTCAAAAAGGCATAAAGATTTTCCATGTTTTTCTCCTCAGTGTACTGGTCACTGGAGGTGATTTTATTTTGAAATTTTATGTGCAAAACTTTGCAAACAGAAAAGACTCCAGAAAGATGCCAGAAATCGTTGCACTTCTCTACAGCACCTGAGCTTGTACACATGCAGAATAATGTCACGTGGCATAAACTGTCCAGAGATCTAAAGGGCAGCAGATCTGCAGACATCACACTGCATCTACCTGAGGCCATTATGAGACAAAAGGCAAAACCGATCCCAGACCAGGCCCGGGATGTTTGCTTTACACCACAGCTTCAAAAGAAAATGATACCGAACAACCCAAACACCACAATAAATAACAAACGAACAATAAATAAATACAGCTGTATACAAAAGAGTACTCCATCCTGCCGTCTCATCTATCACTTCTACATTTTAGTCTGTTAAAGCTCTTTATCCCAAACTAAAAAAAAACAAAACATAAAATTTCACATTCAACATTTTTGCTTAAGATGCGCCCAAAGCCCTTTCACAAAAGTGCCAGATCTGAGGCCTGGTCCAAACAAATCTGAAAAATGAAGACATGTGTCATATTTGTAGAAATAATCAATCCAACATAATTCTTTTAAACTTGACTCAGTCTTTGGTATAAGAAACAAATCTCATTTGAACTAAAAGCAAACTTCAAATGTATATTCTTCTGGTCTGACACCCTGAGCTCTTCTGCAGTAGAAAGAAACATTCAATGTCTGTTCCACCTTCAACCGCTTTCCTTTCTTCCTCCCATTCATTTTTTACCACATTTGTTCAAACACTCATTCGTGTTCATTTTTTGCATAGCGTGAACATTATCAAGCTCCGCATACGTTCACGTGATCTCACATATCTGTACATTTAAAGTCATACGAACTGCAGAAACACAAAATACAGAGGAAAGCTACAAGAGATTCAAACCCTGTTTGACCCATTACTAAAAGCAGTTTTGCTGTTCTGATGATATGACTGCACAACTCACACACACACACAAAGATCAGCGCTTTCACTCTTTCTTCAGCGTGAAACGCTTCTCTTCCTCATCTTCATCCTCCCATGTTTTATGCGTAACTGACGGGCTTCCGTGCGGAGACGAGCCCCCTTCACCTTTACTCATCATCTCGCCCGCTGATGTGCCCACCGCCCTCCACAGCAGCTCAGGCAGAGGCATCCCGCCCGTCCCCGGCAGATGCATCGCCACCTGCGGGTACAGGTGTCGGGCGGCCGCCAGCGCGTTCGCGTGATCCGGATGCAGGCCGAAGGAATCGGAGGTCGGGGAGGCGGAGGGGTCCTGGGCGTTCCCGCGGCGCGGGCGACGGGTGCGCAGCTCCAGACAGCTGTGGCCCTTTCTGTGCCGCTGCAGATGATCCTCACGGGCGAATGCCTTGTGGCAGAGCGGGCACTCGAAAGGACGGTCCCCGCTGTGAAGCGACAGGTGGTTCTTCAGGTCGTAGGAGTGGAGGAAGCGTGCGGGACAGCTGGGGCAGGAATACGGCCTCTCGCCCGTGTGTTTCCTCATGTGGATCTTCAGCTTGTCGTTCCTGAAGTGAATGACAAACAGTGAAGAGAAATTATTTTCTATTTTGTAATTTAATAGGCCACGTTCATACTGCAAAGTTTTGGGAACGATGACAGGAAGTAAATCATTCCTGTACAGCATATAAAGGCGTCACACTGTTGAGTTTATGCAATAGATATTAAATATTCACTTCCACTATTAATAACTAAACTTAATAATATATTATTTATTTTAAGACATTATGTTAAAGTATATTATATTAGCATATTATTATTAATATACTTTATTACTCACCTTACTTAACTATAGAATAACACAAATGTAACTTTGGGAATTAAAATATGAAATATTCGACAAAGAATAAGTTATATTTTAGCATCTTTAGTCAATATCTTTTTGTTTTCATGCTGATATTCTCTCTGAATCATACAATATTAAAAGAGTTCTCATCTGTTCTGGGCTTTTATTGATTAATCAATTTCATGCATTTTGGTCAATTAAACGTTGGTTTTGTAATTGAACAAAATGAATATATTGGCACAATGATATTTTTCTTTAGACTATGAATGGTAGTATAAGTGTGTTCACAGATTCTGGCCTTCACTAAAAACAGTCTGGACACCCCCGTGCACTACACGACATGATAAAAACCACAAGAGATTAAGACGGTAATAAACGATCACACAAGAGACTGACTGCATGAGCTTCATGTCAAATCATTTGTAACTACCAGAGTTTTTCAAGGTTGTAAATGACAAACATTACTTCAGATTTAGCTGCAGTGTCAATCAGAAAACAAAACAGACGGTTCGTACCGTGTGAAACGGACGCCACAGGCTGTGCACTGGAAGGGTTTCTCGCCCGTGTGCGTTCTCATGTGACGGGGCAACTTTCCCGCTCCGTGGATGATCTTCTGACAGACGGGACACTGCTGTGGCGTCTGAGACTTCCTCTTCCTCCCGCTTGCTGCCGTCACCCCTCCCCTTCCTACCTCACCTCGTGATTGGTCGTTTTGGGGCGTGGCCCGTCCTCGCACGCCTGATTCGTCCTCCTCCGACGGGGTGTCTTCGGGAGGGCGCGGGGTCGGGGTGGACTCTTGCGGCCAGCGAGAACCTCCGTTTATTAGCGTGACCCGGTACGTCGCTCCATCTTGCCCGGCGGCGGCCGGCGGGTGTCCTTCTCGCCCTTGCGTGGGAAGAAGCCCGTACTCGGGCGTGTCCTCGGATACGGGGGCCGTTTCGGGCTGGGAATTGCGCCAAGCCGGTCGCACGGGGGACGACGCTCTGACGACAGAACATCGGTCCTGTTTACGACGAGACGGCAGCCGATCCGCCTCCTCCACGGGGTCCGTCGGCTCGTCGCCCGACTCGCCCAGGATGTCTCTGCAGGCGTCCGCCACGCACTGAATGCCCAGCAGCTGCGCCCCCTTCAAGACCTCCCGCATGCCCGAGCTGCGGATGGTCAGCGTGGCAGTGTAGGCGAACTCCAGCAGCGCGGCCAGCGCCTCGGGGGACACGCAGTCTAACTGACACACGCTACAGCTGTCGCCCGCCCCCTCGCCTCCGTCCTCGCCCTCCTCCGCCCCGAACAGACGGCGGAAGTACAGACTGACGGCGGCCATGACGGAGCGGTGAGTGGGGTACCGGGCGCCGCGCGAGGTCAGCGTGAGGTCGCAGAGCAGCCCCGTCCTCCTCTGAGCGTTGAGACGGGACAGCAGCTCGTTGCTGTGCTCCGGGAAGGGAATCCCAATTAGACCGTCCTCTCCTGGAGACATCGCCACCTGCACACACACAAAACACACCGTGACCATCTGTAGAGCACAAAGTCAAAGTTGAAAGCATTTCTTGCAAAAAAAACAAGTTTTTCTTCCACTTTACATTCTGAAGATCTGCCATTGGTCAAAAGATTCCTCCAAAACAGATCATCATTTCATTTGACTGAAATAAAGTCACACACATGTTTGAAAATCCACACATACACACCTCTTACTCTTTAACAAAACATGAAAGATTTTGCTGCACACACACACACACACACACACACACACGCACACACACAGGTGATTTTAGAATAACTTTATCAGTAAACATCACTCCCAGTGATCCTCTACACTCTAAAAACTAATTCAGGGGACCTTTAGTCATTACTTAAATATATATATTGTTGTGACATAAAAATCAAGTTCTGAAATGCTGTTAGACTTTTTACATTATTTTATTCCCAGTGATCTATGCCTATTGATTATGATATACTATCATGACTCTAGCTTAACATTTTCAGTTCATCTCAAATGTATTTAATTTTAAGTTCTGTTAATGTAAAATACAATCTTATACGCACAGTTTCCCTGCATGCGGCATGTTCAAGGCCAGACGAGTGACCAGCTGAAAGTCATTGACACTTCTGATATTTGCATCGCTCAGGATTCTGTTGGTGATACTGTAACCGAATACCGACATTTGTGAAAGGTGTTGTTGTTGTTGGTGAACGCGGTAAATTCGTGTTGTGGTTGTACAGTAAATGGCGTAAATAAAGTTTATGGTGACCGAACATGGACTGCACCATGGATGTTTTGCTGACATATGGACATCTTAACGCGGTTTTGACGTGTGGTGAATTTACCACCAACAACACCACCTTTCACCGCATCACTCCCAGTGTGTGGTACATTACCTTTCCGTGAAGAATCTGTCATTGTAAATTTGTTTCGGGACTGGTAAAAGTGTTTTTCCCATGTAATTGTGTTTTATGACAGGTAAAAATGTTTTCCAGAATGTAAATTTGTCCCGAGCTTTGTAAATAGCAATAGCAGCTAATTGTTAACAGTTGGTCTAATATTTAAACTTGATGTCTGCATTAGAGAACATGGCTGTAAATCTTCTCTTTTAAAGTTGATTGAAAGAATATTTGTTCATTTCATGTTTAAATTAGTGCCTTGAATGTACAGTAATAAATGGTTCTAAATCATTTGACTATTACTGTCTGATTTTCCGTCTTCACTTTACTTAAAACATTACGTTGGATCAACTTAAATATTGCTTTGAATTAATGTAATTCTCCCAACTGGCTCAAGTTAAAAGAGAGAGAGCGTTAACATACTTTTTTGTTGAACCAATGTTTTATTTTTTAGAGTGTAGATACACTTTACACTTCATCTCTAACAGCTGCTGATGTCATTCTTCTGTTTTCCAGCAGCAAAATCAAATACAGTGTGTCACAATTACACCAGATTACTGACAAAAGGACAGAAAGAAATTTGAATCTATTTTCCAGTTGAGATTTACATCACAATCTGTCAAGGGAATTTCCAACTAATGAAGGAGCACAAAACTGGACCAGAGAAGGAGAGAGAGAGAGAGAGAGAGAGAGAGAGAGAGAGAGAGAGAGAGAGAGAGAGAGAGAGAGAGAGAGAGAGAGGGGGAGAGAGAGAGAGAGAGTATGTATAACCTTCATGTTCTGTTTGGTGTTTATTAAAACACACTGAAGTATGTGTATTTTTATACTTTATTCCTCTGCCTCAATAATGTCATGTAATGAGAAATATCTTTTTTCAATATCTACATTTTTATTGCATTTATTATTTTCTGACTGAATATGTTTTGCTTTCTCTTTGGCAGCACAACATGAGCATTTAAATGTAAAGTCCAGATTCCCCTCCAACCATGAACACACACACACACACACACACACACACACACACACACACACACAAACACACACACACAAACACACACACACACCTGAGCCCGGAACTTTCCACCAACGACTCCACGAGCTCTTCATTTCCCTTAACAACCTGTGACTCCCGCAGCCCATAATACTGCCTGCCGCTTAACAACAACAATACACCGCAACACCTGATTAACCTGATCCAAAATACACAGACAGACAGGAGGAAGAAGATTTCCCTGGAACAGGTGTGGCGTCTTAAAGCTTCTGGTAAGGTTACACAATGGAGATGGAGCAGATTAGTCACTAATGAAGCCACAAGCTCTGTTCCACTTCAGTCTTATACACACACTCTTCAAGAAAAGCTCAAGACTTTCTCACAAGAACCAACATTCAGCGTTTTCTGTTCCATCAACTTCACAAGAGAAAGCAGAGCGCGGTCTGTCCATCAGTCTGGGTCGGAGTGAAGCGGAACCTACCGTTCTGCCCCTCATGGACACCGTCGACAGCAGCCGTACCGACATCTGTGTCGCAACATCCGCGTGTCTTTCTCTCGTTATACCCGTCTCGCTCCGTCTAACGCGGGTTCCGTTTCTCGGCGAACATTTGGGGTTTGACGTGCTCCTGTGCGGATCTCTCGACCTCTCTTTCTTCTCTCTCATTTGTCTTCCTGTCTTCTCATAAAGGTGTTTGACACCCCTCCCCCCCTCGCCCACACGCCCCTCGCTCCCAACGCATCATCATCATCATCATCTCGTTTCGAAACGATCGCATGTTTCCGAAAAACAAAATCCCTCGGCAGACGTGCGTCCGGATCGACAGCTTCAGCAAACAGGAAGGAGCGAGCTGGTCTGATTCCGGCCCTGTCGTCTACACGCCGTGTTTACTGCTCGTGTGAATCACAAGTTTCCATCAAATCAATTTTAACAATCACATCTCATCGCCGGAGAGCTCTGTCAAACACGGACAGATTAAAAGTCACTTCGGAGGTCATGAACTTGTTTTACAAATCAAAAGATCAAATATACGCAGACTTTAATTGTATACTTACAGATTTCAAGATGTTTCAGTCAACGCTACAGCAGATTTCCCCACATACTCACACATCATTACTGTGTTGAACTAAACACACATAAGGACAGAAACGAAAAGAGCAGGATCTTCATATCACAGAAACTTTAGCATGTCAAACACCTCCACATCAGTGCTGCTTTATGTCACGCCTGAAAAAAGAAAAGAAAGAAAGAGCTGCTTCTCCATAGATCTGTTTCCTCGGTCATGATCTCCCACAGCATCAGTGTTCAGAAAGACTGAAATGAAATATTCTGCTCTTTACTGAAAGAAACATTTGACATCAGAAATCGTTTGATAACATCTACAGTTTGTTTTGGTACATGAAGTTACAACAAAGAGACTTTGCCATTGTCATGAGGAAACATGTCGAACAGTAAGCCAGAAACCCTCGCCATTTACTTTAAAACTGGAAAATTTGCTGATCTGCCAATCAGACATGTCCTGAAACGGCAGGAATACTCTTCTCATGATCTGCACATTCTCTCATGATGTTCATATACTGTCAAAGGTGTGGACTCGCACTCTTTTTAAAGGGATAGTTCATCATTTATTCATCCTCGTGTCATTTCAAACCTGTATAGGTTTCCTTCTTCTGCAGAACACAAAAGAAGAGATTTTAAAGAATGTTTGAATGTCACAACACTGAGCCTCATTGACTTCCACTGTATGAACACAAAACATTTCTCACAATATTTTCTTTTGTGTTTGTTACACTGAAGAAAGAGTCACATACAGGTTTAGAAACCACATGAGAATGAATTAATGATGACAGAATTTTGATTTTGGGGTAACTTATTTCTTTAATGTCTGTTTTCCAGGTTCTCGAGTAACAATTATAATATTAATAGTGTCATTAAAACAATAAAAAATAATCATTTCCATGAACTATATAAAGAAACAGTTTGAGATCATTTTATGGAGTTTACATGTGTGACTGCCTAAAAACATTTACCTTTTATAAACAGATTAACTTTAATTATATCACAAGAAACAAATTCAGTCGAGTCTGTCCAAACTGCTATTGTAGATGATGTCTATTGAAAATCATAATGTTTCTTAAAACATTTCATATGAGGATTCTGACTAATATTACACCTGATTCAGTCAAATATTGTTCTGCAGACGAGTATAATGATAATAATAAAACACATTTTGAATTATAAATGTTATTATAAATCAGCAGATGTTAAACAGTTTTTTTCAATAAAACACACACGATAGGTTTTCATGTTGTATAGGATCTTTCATAATGAATTTTATACTGTACAAACTGTGCATTGTATTTTTGTATTATTGATGGATGATTTGATTTGATTTAGAGGATTAAATATTTCTTTAGGAAAATGAAGGTTAAGCACATGAATGTCAGGACACGTTTTATTTAAGGAGAAGGTTTGGAAATGGAATCGAGCAAAAATCTCTCTGTTCTTTCTGTCTGTATCACAGCGGATTCTCACAACCCACTGCTGCTATAAAAACACAACTGCTGTTCTTCCCCTCTCACAATACCACAATATTACACACACGCCTTTTCTGTTCTCTGAGCGTTTTCCATCAGAACACACACACAACATCAGCAGATAATGCACAACTGTAGGGGAAAATCAAGAACACAAACACACACAAACCTCCCTTTGGAGACATCCTCATTCATAAAATAACTATAAAAATTCCAAACTTGTAAAAATGCAAATAGTTTTCTGTTAAGGTTAAAGCGTTTGATAATAGTATTAATGACTAAATGAATGATGTGAACAAACCATTGAGGTATTTATGACAAAAATATCAAACCCAAACACATGACTAAAATCTAGAAATAAAATACTACTTCAGCTAATAAGCTACATTATACAAAAACAAAAAGACTAAAACCTGAAATTTACACTGTAAAGATTATATTATTTATTATATTATACTATAATACATTATATTAGTTTTAAGTAAAAACAGAACAGTATATTTTTACACTTCTCCCTCCTTTTCTGTTTAGTCATGTTATGCTGTCAGTAAATAAAGAATAAAAAAGAGAAATGTGATATAACATTTTTTTTGTAATTATAATGTATGAATGAGGAAACACTAGTGACTTATCTTAAATTATCTTACTTCAGACTAAAGGTTTGTGTGTGAGTGTGTACACTAAATAGGTAAGTGTGTAATATTGTTATATCACACATATTTTCTGCTGTTACATTATTAATATAAACCTGCCGTCTGATTAATGCTCTTAAGCACTGCAGAATGTGTGCGGTAATATTTCTATATTTTTATATGCTAAATAACTGTGTTAGTGTGTTGCTTTGTGATGTTTTTTAAACATGTGTAAAACTGTATCCGGTGTGTTCATGTTCTTGATAAAGATGATGTTTCATTCTCAAAGAGCAGTTAACAAACTCTACATCAGACAGGAATAAATCTGCAGTCTGAGATTTAAGGAGAAATCCCACAAACTAAAAAAAGAAAACGGGTCGCTTTTATCCGTCTAAATACAGGCAAGTTCTTCGAAAACACACAAGAAAGGCTGCGTGTGTGTGTGTCACTCCACAGACACTGAGGGGAAACAACAGGAAGATCATATCTGACATATCTCAAATAAAAGCTTCAAATCAGGGTTACGGATTGAGTGACGAGGGGGTGTGATGTGTCATACGGGCCCAACCAAAGGATAAGACATAGAGAATGAAAAAAAGAAGGGGGGGGTGCAAACAGAAGCAGAAATGGGGTAAGAGTGGGAGAAAGATAACGACACAGGAAGTGTGTGTGTCTGTGTGTGTGTGTGTGTGTGTGTGTGTGTGTGTGTGTGTGTGTGTGTGTGTGTGTGTGTGTGTGTGTGTGTGTGCGTGTGTGTGTGTGTGTGTGTGTGTGTGTGTGTGTGTGTGTGCGTGTGTGTGCGTGTGTGTGTGTGTGTGTGTGCGTGTGTGTGCGTGTGTGTGTGCGTGTGTGTGCGTGTGTGTGTGTGTGTGTGTGTGTGTAAAGCCCTTCAGGGTAAAAACTTAATTGTGCTCATTAAACACTGATAGAGTCTCAAAACTTCTTCATAGTTCTTGGAAAGAAACATTTTTATCATGTGAGTTTATTTCTGCTGATGAATTCTTTTGGACAGAACACCATCTCTCATGACAGTCACTTCACTCGTCATGTTTTGATCTGAATGTGAATGCTCAAATGTCTGAACTTCATCATTGTGCAACACATTAGTTTCTGTCATTACCAAAATAACATTTAAGTTTTTTAAAAGTTTTTTAAAAATATGAAAAAGTATCTCAGGGTGAGACTTCATGACAAGAAAACATTTCTGTAAATTGAAGATAATCAAATGTAAGATGACCAAATATTTAGATTTTAATCAAAAGTTTTGATTTATTATGGATTTTCTTAATTTTCAAAGTTATTTTATAGCTTTGATGAGTATTTATTATATTTATTATTATAGAAGGAGTGAGTGACTCATTTGGGTTTATGTGATCATATGTTTCGGTTTTGAACAAATATTTGTATTACTGATCGTGGCATTATGTCTTAACATAAACATAAACCTCGACGAAGGTCAACTCCAGACGATACAAAACAGAAGATGTCAGACCTGGGATTGTGTCTTTTTTTATTTTCCAGTGTGGGGTTCTTCATTATTGTAAATGAAGACACAAATACTTTCATCATACTATTTATTATGTATTCTGCAGGTAAATCTATATTTCCGTTACGGTTTATTGACAGAGTTTCTCAGAGAACTGAAGGATGTTCTTCAGAGACGTCCTGCACGTCACAACACTGCTGCACATCTGCACGAGTGCAACGCAAAACATTCAACTCTCCTCAGCCTTTCTTATTTCTCTTACTAACAATCTGTGACTATGCAAACATTCATATTTATTTGATATGCACACAAAATATATGCACAAGTGTTTACTTACGTTAATTTTCAGTTTAGTATTAATGTAAATTGCAGTTACACACACTTTCGCTTCCTTTGCAGCATGTGCATATGAAACAAATAAACAACTCGCTGTTAACAGCATCAGTGCACTTCAACAAAACAATGGAGCAATCACTTTCCTGATTATTGTTCTACAAAATTCTATTAGTATGTAAAAATGAAAAATCTGTAGCTTTTAAATTCTGTCTTTAAAAGAAATCTTTTCAAATGATTGTCACACGCAGAGCACACATAATAAAAAACACAAGTTTCAGAATTTATAATGTGGAGAAGCAACACAATTCATCACAAACACAGAGAGTATGAATCCTCTTAAAGCAGAAGAACACACACACACACACACACACATCATCAGATGTTGTCTTTCTGCTGTCAGTCCAACAAACATTTTACTGTTAGAAACAAACCAATCACATGTGTGACATGATTTATACAATCATAAAAAGGAAGTCTGTGTGTTGTGTCTGTTGTGTGTGTATGTGGGTGTGTGTGTGTGTGTGTGTGTGTTGTCTATTTGTGTCTGGTCAGCAGTTTCATGTCGACCAGTGAGTTTCTGTTTGGGAAGTCAGAGGCGGCGTGTGATGTTGGGATTATGTGTCTGTGTTTAACTATTTGCTTTCCTGTGGCTCAGTGGTAAGAGCATGAGGTTAGCAAAGGTAAGGTCATGGGTTCCATCCTGGGGATTACATATACCCATAAATGTGTAAATGTTTAAAAATATAAATGTGTAAATGTAAGTATTTTTCCTCTTTGTGTGTGTGTGCGTGTGTAGATGATGTTGCAAAACCAACTATTTCCTGTTTCTCTTGTCCCCTCTGTGTCATGTTCCTCGCTAATAAAAAACTAGAAATGCTCATAAACCAATCAAAGATGGTTTGCAATATATTTTTTAACTCTATCTAAA
>CM032800.1:147500-180000 GCA_019155185.1 Beaufortia kweichowensis
AGATATACACTGTATGATGCATGTGAGTGTTCTCATGTAGTCAACAAGTAGTTGAACTCCATCTAGTGTTGATTGAGTGAGAAAACCATCACCTACTGTACGCTACTGTACACTACTGTACACTACTGTACACTACTGTACTCACACAGGAGCACTGACAGGAGAGGTATAACCTGGAGTATACACACACTGTACCTGAACCTTAGAGAAAACAAAAACATAGCATTGAATTATATTTATTTTGTGTGTGTGTTAACAGATCTAAACACAGAAAGTTGATTCTAAATTCACTTTATTGAGATTTGGCAAAAACATTTTTTACATGTTTATTTCTCTTATCATAGATATCACAGTAGGTATTATTATAGTCTATAATCTCCTTTTTTTCTTAAAAGCTAAAGCTGTGACAACAAATAAAACATAAACATTTGGTCCTTAAATGTGCAATCTAGGCAACATGGTATTAGAGGGGAAATCAGACATAATCTTACTATCGGCATGAAACACTAAAGAACAGCACTGGACACGAGAGATTCACACTGACAGGTGTGTGCAGGTCTGTGTGAGCGGCTACAGAAAGCTGAACACATCAGATTTGTGTGTTTGACACAATGACAGACAAATGGAGGTTGGGACATTGACAGCATCTGAAGCTAAAACACTCACACAATAAAAACAAACACAATGTCACGTACAGTATCCAGTCAGAAAATGAACTCAAATTTTTGTCATCTATGATGTAAATTATATCATTTTTAAATGACATAATTATAAGTTATAATAATGGCAAATGATGACATTTCTAGATATTAAAGATGGGTGTGTGATATGAAAGTGCAGGTTTCTGAGCATGTCACACTGGCCATCAATTAAAGTGTGTGACTTTATTTTATTGCATCAGAAAACAGAAGCAATAGCAATAACATTGAACTAAAATCAAACTGTGCAAATCTTTGATTGCTCTTAATCATCACAATTAAAATCAACACAACATTGACTTCATGTATTTAAACATGTTCCTGCTCTTATGATGCACAAAGCCAATGCAACAGGCATATTGAAAGTGCTGCCGTCTTACTTTTCTTGTTTTATTTGCTGTACATTGTTTTTTTATGATTGATTCCACAATCACGTCTCAAAGGTAAGTGATCTTACCAGCTAAAATGCTTAACAGTGATTCCATGACAGTGATATTATATGATTTTAAAAGTTGACTGAAATATATACTGACAGGTAACCACAGGCTAATATTTTGCCAAATAAAAGCACACAAAACAGGATGTAAGAAATTGTTTTTGTTCTGTAGAAACATGTTTTCTACACAACTCACTATGTACAATGCACCATAGGTTTATAGGCAGTAAATCTACATAAACACAAATACACTGTGTTGAAACACCTTTACAAACTCAAGATTTCCTATATGATGCCTGAGAACACTTGGACACATTACATTATACTCATGTTAAAAAACAAGTTATTTGCAATTAGCTTTTTCACTGTGATTTTAATCCTTTGAGAAAATGACAGAATGTGATAGAAAATTTTCCAGCTGATGCTCTGCATAGAGATTTCTACACACTGAACGAGAGCAGCATCTGGTCTTAGAGCTGATTCTGCAGGCAGTGGACGTCTCTACCGTCTCTAAAACACGACCCACTAAAAATCTGCCAATTTCAAGCTGATTTAAGGCTAACCTCCTGATGTGGGATAAGAGTGGTAGATGTGCTTTATTAAAACCCTACTGCTGATTGTACTTTATCACAATAACATTATACAGTGGTGACAGAGAAACAGCTCAATGTTCTGCAGTTACATTCATTTTAAGATTATCAGCAACATTTTTGGCAAATAACAAAACTCTATACTACCAAAGATTAAAATCTTTCATCTACCAGACGAATAGTATTAAGGTCTATTGAGGGCAGCCAACACTCATTAGAGCTACAAGCTACACTAGCTGTTAGACAACATTTACTCAAGACCACATACTCATTTCTTGGTTTCTTGAATCCCCATTTAGCTACATCGGCTGTAGTATTGGAACATAGAACATTTCATGATGGCATAAACACTAAAAAAATCATTATCAATCATCATAGACACACTAGGTCTACCACTGATATATGTTTTTTTGTACTTGATTCATTGATTTTTTTATCCAAGGTTAGAATCATAACAGCATGCTCAGGAACTGATATCACTGACATGTACTTTCATATCCGTCTAACTGAGCTTCTGAACTTACCCCTGTAACAACATAAGACACAGATATTTGCTTCCATGAGTCCACTTACTCATCAGATGTTAGCAGAACATTTGTCTTTCTGAGTCTCTCTGTGTCAGAGGCAATTCCTGGATTTTTCTTTCCTCTTTTGGTAAAGTGGAGGTGGAAATGGCAGAGGAAGCCTGTAGGGCTGTGGATGAGGAGGCAGTGGAGATGGAAATAGGAGAAGAACTTACAGTAGGAGTGATTGGGGTGGGATTAACATTTATGGACTGAGTGTGTGTAGTATTAGATTTTTGTGGCTGTAAAGCAGTAGGGGACGGACTGAGTGCAAGAGAATATGATGCAGTAGAAGCTGCAGGGGCAGGAGATGGACTGAGTGCAGGAGAATGTGATGCCATAGAAGCTACAGGAAAATGTAATGCAGTAGAAGCAGCAGGGGACGGACTGAGTGCAAGAGAATATGATGCAGTAGAAGCTGCAGGGGCAGGAGATGGACTGAGTGCAGGAGAATGTGATGCCATAGAAGCTACAGGAAAATGTAATGGAAGCAGCAGGGGACGGACTTTAGAAGCTGCAGGGGCAGAGACTTTAGCCGATGAAGTTTGTTTGAGGGCAGGAGTTTGGGTCGGAATTAAGACCTGAGATGGAATAAAGCTCTGAGTGGTTGGGGTTTGTACCGGTGTCTGGGAAGGAGTTAGAACAGGAGTTGAAGGTCTGCTTTGAGCAGGGGTATTGATGGGAGTTGAGGTTTGGCTTTGACTGGAGCCAGGTGATCGTGCTGGTGAAGAACCAAGAGCAGTAGCTGCGGTCTGGATTGCAGTTTTAGTTTGGCTTTGCACTGATGCTTGGGTTTGGATGTGAACTGGACTCTGAACTGAAGTGTTAGACTGAGTTTGTGCAGCTGTGGGGATCTGGACAGATGTTGGACATCTAGCTTGGGACGGGGTTTGGATGGCAGCTGTTGTTTTAGATTGGGTAACAGATAATGCTTGAGTTTGGGTAGAGGTCTGAATCAGGGTTTGAACAAGGGCTGGCATTTTGGTTTGCGTGGGAGTTTGAATTGGGGTTGGGGTTCTGGTTTGGGTTGGGGTTTGAGTGGGAGTTTGAGATGGAGTTCCGGTGGGAGTTGAGTTGGCAGTGCAAGACAGTGGTGATGGAGGTGGGGGTGTCTGAGAGGGTTTGGTGCGAGAGTTCTGTGCCAAAGAATGGCCAGAAGATGAAGTTGGAGAAGTAAAGATGAACTGAGAAGGAGGGCAGAGAGAGGGAGGTGGAGAGGTTGAGGGAGGAGTCTGTATTGCAGACCCAGGTTTGGGACGCTGGGTCTGAGGGACACTTAAACCAGAGGGTGTAAAGGCTGAAGAGGGATTGGTGAAACAAAGAGAGGTCTGTTTTGAGGAAGGGGCAAGGGATGATGGAGTAGACCCTAGAGCTGATGTGAGTGGAGGAGCATGTGCCAATTGAGAAGGCAACAACAGGGCTGTGTGTACGGGTGTTTGTGTGACCACGGTGTGTTGAGCGTTTGAGCTCAGAACGCCTGCACTCCCTCCTCTAGCAAGTCCTGATGACATAAGGAAAGGTGCTGGCAGCAAGTTTCCTCCAGAGGCTTTACGATGAAGAGGTGGGTGAGGCTGTACAACCGCCCAGCCACGGTGAGGCAGTGTTGGTTGGGAGGCAGAGAGCAGTCTGGCCTCCTGAGTAAGCCGACCAATCATTGGGAGACCCTGGGTGCTGCCGCCTCCAACATGACGCAGCAATGCCTCTTTAGCCCCCTGCTGACCAGAGCCAATGTTTCGTCCTTCAATGGACATTGCTGCAACAGCCGGGGAGGGAGGCAGAACTTTATGCAGAGGTGACGTCTGACCTCCTCCTGTGGGTTCTGTGTGGAATCGGGGACTGTGATGAAGAGTTCTGCTAGCCTGCAGGGAGGCGGGAACTGACGATGCCGGTGTAGGTGGGGTTTTCTCAACACCACCTCCGACCCCTGCTGCAAGAGCCACTCCCACAGCGGTTGGACCCACTGCGGAGGGAGAAGGTGTGGGAGTTATGGAGGACGGGACTCCTCGGGGGGGCAGTCCACCCATTAAACCCAAAAGGGAGCTAAAGGACTGCCGAGGGTGCAGTATGGGCGGACGAGGAGGTGAAAGAGGGCAGGATGAAGGCGAAGGTGAGATAGGAAGAGGAGAGGGGAGGAAAATGGCTCCCAGGGCATGTTGCTGCTGTAGCTGTTGCTGTAACTGCTGCTGTTGCTGCTGCTGATGCATCAAAGCGATGGCCACGTTGGTCGTGGCAGCTGCAGTCTGGAGGGGCGCGTGGACCAGAGGCGCCCAGATCACCTGATGAGGACGAGGCGAGACAGTGCCTCCACTGCCGCTACGATTGCCAGCAGCGACGTCCTGCATGGTGGGCATACTGTCGTGCTTAACGATCTGCTGAACCAATACACTGTCACAGGAACCCAAGCCAGCGCCGCCCGCTCCGCCACCGCGGCTGCCTCCACCCCGTCCCAAACTGCTGCCTGCCACAGATCCTCCCTGAGAAGTCTTGCGCAACAAAACAGAGTTCTTCTTACCTGCGAGATGAAAGGAGAGAAGGTGGAAGAAAAATGTTAATGTTCACATATACTGACAGTTTCAAATACACAGAAAACTAATAAAACACCCTGTCTAAAATGTGTCACATTTTTACTGTAGCAACAGATACTGTGGTATTTTGACACATATATTACAGTCAAAAGAAATAATCTATCTACTGTTATATTTAGGCTCATTTGTACCCATAATGAATGTTGTAGTGTGTTTAATAGAAAGACGAGCTACCTGACCTAATTTGGAGGGTGAACTGTTGATGTAGAATCAACAATTTTATAGTCAAAAACTGAAAAATAATAAACTAACTGTAAAAATATCTTCATTTTAGCAATTATATTAAATGAATTACAATAATAAAATCAATGAACTATATACGTGGACTAACATGGAAGAAATAATAAGTATTACCAATGCGATCAAGTCTGTCAGCTGCCACAGTCTCAAAGGCTCGTCTCATCATTGGGTGTTCTTCCAAAACCTCATTGAAGCTGTCAACGCTCAAGGAATAAAGTCGACAGTATGTGTCTGCCCGGACGCTAGCTGTCCTCCTGCCGCGAGTCAACAGACAGATCTCTGTGTGAACAGATATAAGATGATGCATTTCTGAAAGGCCACCGTCCAGAAGAGTTTAACGCCCGAGGTGTATTTGATGACCCCCGGCTCCTTCTGTCCTCAAACTCACCTCCGAAATATGAGCCGTCACTGAGTTTGGTCTCTTTGTTGCCACGCGTCAAAACGCTGACCCGACCGTGCTGGATGAAATACATTTTGCGCCCTACGGTTCCCTCGCGAATGATGAAGTCGTTGGGCTGGAAAACCTCAAATTTCAGTTTGGTAAGAACTGCCGTCACGAAGTTGGGATCAGCGTTAGCAAAAAGCGGCATGTTAGCCACCAGGCTGCGGCAGTTGAAGCTCACTATTTCCTGTTGAGGTCACAAAGAACAGATTGGGTTATTTCCTTACAGTCTGTAAAAAAGAACAATAAACACACTTGTACATTTGTTTAAAGGCCACTGAAGCAGTAATATGGGATTTGCAGTCGCATTTAGATTCATTGATTTGTTTTGCTCTATCCTCTGCCTTCTGTCACTTTACTTAAAGAAAATAAAACTCTGTATATATGTTGCGGTGAATACAGACCTCCTTTAACGGCTCGCTCAACTCGCCCAGAATGTTGTCCTCATCAAACATCTTGCCCTGGTATCGATGTTCATAATACTCATGGATTTTCTGTCTGACATCTGCTGGTAGTTTATGGAATGACATGTACTGTTCTACCTGCTTATACTACAACACACACCAGAAAAACACGCAAAAATGATTTATTATTTATTTATAGGAAACATCTTGGTACAATTTTGGTAAATGCGTTCTGATCAGACTACCATTTACCTTCTCCTGATACTGTCGTCGTGAAGAGTCCAGCGACTGGATGAGGGCCGTGGCGTGGCCGATGAACATGGCGTAGCAGGTGGCGCCCACAATCATGCTCAACATGGTCAACCAAACATCCGTCATCCCCTCCGGAGCCTGAGCGCCGTACCCGATGCACAGCATGTGACTCATGGCCTTGAAGAGAGCGTACGAGTACTGAACGCCCCACGTGTCGTTCTGAAACAGAGAATCACACGTGCTCAGATGAAGACCGTGTTGAAGGTTCAAACTCACTTGTTGACTTAAACCCACTGTTCATCATCTGCATCTGCAGTCACTCGTGTTGTATTCCAGCTACTTGAAAACACTGAACCAAAAGAACTTTAGACTCTGATGTAAATCTGTTTGTCAGTAGACTTTCGCTCACTGTCTGTTGTTCTGATAATAATTTTTTAAAATGTTTTTTGTTTACTGATGTTTCTCCTCAGGTGACGGATCTCTCAGGGTTCCTCTCACTAAATCTTCCGCACACACGTCAGAGATTTCCCTGCCATCTCCCAGTACAGACAGAACCAGTACAGTTCAGGGTTTTTTAGGGAAAGTAAGTTTGCAGCGTACACACATTGTAAAGGAAAAACAGTTTGGCATACACATACAACAAATAAGTTAGATTAAAGTAAAGATAAAAATAAAATATCAATATTTGATAGCTTGGGGGAGAAAAGATCATTTGGCCCAGTTTTTCATACAACAAGAAGCACGTTACTGCCGACCAGATGGCATCCATTCAAAAGCACAAGACAGAGAATGTCTCTTATCATTCACAATATTAGTAGCTTTATTTGCTCTCTTTATAGATACAGTAAATTATACCTAATATCTGAAGAATATTTAGCAGATTCACAACATCCTACAAACACAAACGCACCAAAATGAGCCTGTTACACACACGCATTATAAAGCAGCTGTATGGAAACCGAAGGAGGATTCATCCACCTCCAGTATGAATGAGATGACACGCTGCTGCTGCTCTGTTTATCAATGATTTCATGTTTATTATTTACTCAAGACTAATAAAGATCAGATCAGACCCGCTGCTCTCATCTCAGCATCAGCTGCCCGGCGACCATCACCACGACAACAGCCATGGAAACCCTGCTGTGAGGTGAGTCAGCGCCTGGTGTCTCTGTGTGTGTGTGTGTGTGTGTGTGTGTTTTTAATTAGAACTATTCTTTTATGTTGCCTCAATATTCTGACAAGACAAGCAGATGCATGAAGAAACATCACAAACACACACACACACACACACACACTGACATATACACATACACACACACATTTATATGTAGTTTTTAAAATATTCTTAGATTTTAACTGCTGCTCCTCTTCCTTAAAAACTAGCAAATAAAGATTTTCTTCAACATAATCCGACATGTTAATGCAACACTCTTAATAAACAAACAGATGTCAGCTGTGGGTGTGTCATGAATCAATGGCATACTGACACACACAAACACAAAGCCGCTGTACATGCTGTGATGACAACTGATGAGCCCTTAAAATAAAAGGGCTTCTACGGCTGGTAGGAGCGTTTGATTTGTGTCGCAGCAGTAATGACACACAATAAACACACTCACCACCATGTTGTTTTTGGAGACCCAGCAGTCAGGAGGGAAGTCCTGCAGCATGGGCACCAGAAATTGCAGACAGCCGTCCCAGTGACACAACAACAGCATCATCCCTATCAGATTAACAATCCGCACCATGGCACTGGCCAGATCATAGGTCATGTGAAAGATCTGTGAGGAAAGACAAAGCAAGCGTCATCTGAACATCCAGAGTCACGTCATCATCTGTCTGTCCGTCTCACCTCCTCCCACTGGTGGATGTATCGTATGAGTCGAGACAGGCGCAGCAATCGCAGCAAGCTCAGGATTTTTGTGAATCGCACAATCCGCAGCGCTCGAGCGGTCCGATAAACCTGCATGCAGGAGACAGAAGAGGACGTGATGTAAAGCACACAAACTCAGATCTGGGGCCGGTTGCATAAAACTGTTTTAGTTTAAATATTTTCTTTAAGACTGGTACTTACTTAAGTGGGTTGCATAAAATCTTAGATTGGTCTGCTTTAAAGCTGATAAAGTTAGATTGCTGACCCCCTGGCTAACTTTCTGTTATGATCTGTGTTTTCATGGAAACTTGCCTACTGTCAACTGCTCTTTATTTAAAGAGTGGCCTGACTTTCTCTGCGTCCGAAATCGCCTACTACCATACTATACAGTAGGCAAAAATGAGTACGAGTCATGAATAGTATGTCCGAAACGCGAGAAATACCCGGATGGTCTACTGCTTCCGGCGAGATTTGTCAGTGTGCATTGGATGGACACGGTTCTATACCATGATGCTGAGCGGAAACTCGCGATCTTCTCTTTTGAAGTGCAAGTACCTAAATATATATTTGTTTGTGATTAAATGGTGCTGATTTAACAACGTGTTATTTCACGGCTGCTGTGAATACGTCGTCGGTCAAAGAGCATACGGGTCACATGACAGTGAAACATGGCAGATGTAGTATGTCTGAAATGTATTCATACTGCGCTCTCACATACTACACAGAACGTACTGTTTTAACGGCTGATCAGTAGGTACCTTATCTAATTCAGTCTGAGTATGCAATTTCACAGATTTGTCTTGTGCTATAGCAAATATTAATGTTTTATGATCAGGCAATAATAATAATGATAAACCATTACAATCCACTGGAAGTCTTTTCTGAAAAGAAATGCTGGAGAAACTGTTTTCTTTATACTTCTATTAAAGTACATGAGACTGACTGATTTACACTATTACATTTCCTCAGGTAATGTACTGCAAGGCTTCTGTTTTTAATATTTGCATTGTAATCACTAAATTTGTTGTATTTCTATAAAATGCAAATATTTTCAGAGAAGGAGAGCTGTGATGAGTGCCCACTGTTGGCCATTTTGTGTTAAGTTATTTAGTGTCTTACTTTTTCCACAAAGCTTACTAAAGACAACTATGAATTTATTTTATGCAACAGTCTATCTTTACTGACTTTAGCTAGTCTGAATAATTCTTAGTCTTAAGATAATGGCTATGTTTATGGAACCAGCCCCAGATCAGACCGCCGGAGACCGACGTCCTACCTCGGAGTCCAGCCGAGCTTCCAGATCCACCATCAGGAAGATGTAATCCACCGGGATCGAAGACACAAAGTCCACGAGGAACCAGCTCTTCAGGTAGCGCTGACGGATGGCTTTGGGGTCCAGCAGGATCTCGGTGCTGTCCTCTTTCACGATTCCCGTCCGGAAGTTCAGAACCAGATCCACCAGGAACAGCGTGTCTGACACCACGTTAAAAATGATCCATGGAGGAGTGTTCTCATCCTTAAAGAACGTGATGCCCACAGGAAGAATGATGAGATTTCCCACCATCAGCAGGAGCATGAGAAGATCCCAATAAAACCTGCAGACAGACAGACAGACAGACAGACGCAAAGAGAGACAGGAGAGGTGAACATTAGCACACCTGATACTCAACAGAAAGAGCAGCTACTCTCTGTCTGTCTGATTCACAATTCTGTCTCACAATGTCTGAGTGAATCTGTCTGTCTGTGTCGGTCTGATCTTCTCTGTCTGTCTTTATGAGATGAATAGTATTGATCATATTCATCTAAGAGACACAGAGCTGCATGGAGTGATAAGACAATCATGTGACCTTCATTACTGTCTACATAATCATCATGCAAACACACACATACTGGACCAGCACACACAAACACATAAGGTGATATCCTGTTTTAGCTAAACATTTTGATTTATACTTGACAATTTAATATTGAGATATTTATAGTCAGTTTATTCTTAACTGTCAGAATGTTCTGGTGGCATTGCATTCTGATGAAATACTTCAAGTAAAATACATTCTAAGACAAAGATGAAGTGCAGGTGTGACTGCAGCAGGGACATCTCATGAGAATATAATTATGCAACATCAAATATATATTAATAGTTCAAACAGGCCGACTTTGGCTGTCTCTCTCATTTCTTTATTCATAGCTGCAGTTTAATATAATTGGAAGGTTTAGCTGAATGAATAATGCAGCACATTATGAATATTTGATTCAGATTTATTTCTGATAGCAGACAGACTAATGCGGGTCATACACATATTCAGTGATACTGTCATAGCTCACTTAATATAATATTCATTACATCAAACTGAGAATTCAACCAGAATTACCCACAACACCAAAACAACCACCCAGAACGTCCACACAGTACTCAATGAAGTGCACATCGTTTGTTTATGAAAAACTGCTTTCATAGATTCCATTACACACGAGCATCAACAGATCAGCTCACTGAACTAACACATTCATCCTGAATTATGTGACATCAGAGGGTCTCTGCAGGAGAACATGCAGAGACACACACACATGCTCCTCTCTCTCTGTTTCTGTGCGTCTCTCTCTCTCTCTCTCTCTCTCTCTCTGTGTCTCTCTCTCTCTCTCTCTCTCTCTCTCTCTCTCTCTCTCTCTCTCTCTCTCTCTCTCTCTCTCTCTGTCTCTCCTCTCTCTCTCCCTGTCTGTCTCTCTCTCTCTCTCTCTCTCTCTCTCTCTCTCTCTGTCTCTCTCTCTCTCTCTCTCTCTCTCTCTCTCTCTCTCTCTCTCTCTCTCTGTCTCTCTCTCTCTCTCTGTCTCTCTCTCTCTCTCTCTCTCTCTCTCTCTCTCTCTCTCTCTCTCTCTCTCTCTCTCTCTCTCTCTCTCTCTCTCTCTCTCTCTCTCTCTGTCTCTCTCTTTCCGTGTACCTGAAGTCGCTGTACGGGTGGATGATCCAGGCTCCAGCTGATTTCAGTCTCTCCTGCTCCAGCGCCACGGCCTTGTGACTGCCGAACATGCGCAGCGAGAACTTGTTGACGCCCGGCTGCAGCATCGCCCCGAACTGACGCTGAATGAATGTGGACTGGTTCGAGTAGCTGTAATCTTCTCCGTCCAGACCAGGTCCGGCCTCTGGGGTCCCGGCCGCCGTAGTGGTGGTGGTGGTCTCAGGTCCCGCAGCCACCACGACCATGCCGGTGCCCGTGGAGGACGTGGACGCCAGAACGGCTCGGGGGGCGGCGAAGCCCACGGAACGCTGCACGGTTGGCGGGGCCGAGCCAGCGGCAGGAAGAGCGAGGGGCAGCGGTGTGGTCGGGGTTCCCGCCGCCGTGGCCGGGCGGAAAGGTCCGCCGTCGCGAGTGGAGCTCATGACAGACAGGCGGCGTCGCCCGGGCAACGGCTCGCCCCTGTCACCCTCCAGGGACGCCTGTGAGAGTCGGTAACCTGGAGACGGCAGGCTGCTTTTACTTCGTCTTTTGGAGTCGCCGTTCCGTGCGGTCCGAGTGTCTGAGGCGGCGGTACCGGCAGCCCCGTCCATACCGGTGACAGACAGGTGTCAGATCGGAGAGCCCCGGGGGCTTTAGCGAGTGAGCAAGCACACACTCTCTCTCTCTCTCTCTCTCTCTCTCTCTCTCTCTCTCTCTCTCACTCACTCACATATGACCTGTTACGCTTGTGTCAGATAAACGCGCATCAGATCGTTCATTACGGACTTTATAAATAAAGAATAACGCGCTCACGTTAGTTTGACCTCAGAGCCGGTAAAATGACGGATGCTCCTTCAAGCTCCCTCCAGAGGACGCCTCGCCCCGCCGCGCTGACCTTCGACGCGTCCTCATCGTGTTCAAACGGCCGAATAAACGTGCGTCGATGATGCTCTCTTCGCCCTTGACGCGGCAGTCCATCATTTCTCATGATTTCTCGCGCGCCCTTGAGGCCCAGCCGCTCCGAACCGCACCGACATCACCACCGTACCGTGATCCAAGGATCCCGCCTCCGGTGACGCCTCGCCCTCTCAGCTCGACATTTGCTTTATGTAAAGAGGAATTTGAACGGGAGACGCGGCTCATTTGTCAATGACAAGGACAAACACAGGCGCGCGCACCATTCAACGATCAGACGCGTGAAAGCGGCGCGTCGTCGTCATCATCATCATCATCAGACACATGGAGATGCGCAACAGGAGAAACACACCGAGAGTTAGCGGAGAAGACGCGCCTCCGTCCTCGTGTCACAGTGCGCTTTACTCCTCTGCCGCGAGCAGCATCCTCATCCATCCCATATTAACAGTCGCAGCAGACTCAACCTGTTGAACTCTCACAATCATCCACTAAAAGGAACACATTAAATAAATATTAAATTAATGTCTGAGCACATGATGGTCTGTTGCCATGGCAGCAGCATCCCTCTCACACGCGCGCCGGACCCACAGTCATCAGGTATGAGCGTGTGTTGACCGCGCGTCATCGTGACGACACGCAGGTGGGAGGAGTGACAAAACATGAAGCGTTTGCAAAAGCGCGAACGACCTGAAAAACATGAACAAGAAATGAGTGAAAGTGAACACGTGAAGAACAATAAGAGCATCACACATCATACACAACAGACAAGCACAACACAACACAACACAACACAACACAACACAAGCAGCGTTCTTTCTTTTAAGCTCATTTATTTGTGTGTGTCTGTACAATACAATAAAGTCTGTTTTTCATCATGTCAGTAAAGTTATTTAATTATTAAAAGGACAGAGAGATCTCTAAAGATGTCTGTAATTGTTTATGGCTGATGTCTGTTGCTGTGATATCTGACACAGAACAGTCAAAACCTCAGAGGAGATTAACCCTAAACACTTTTAGAAAAGCACGCACACATTTCTCTAATCATCTAATAATGAAGTTCATCAGACATGAGGAGCTTCATCTCATTTATCAGGATAATAGCGTGTCATGTTTACATTATTTGACATTATACAGGAGACACACACTATCCAGTAACATGTATCTCTCTTACTTTAATTCAGGGATTCTGACAGTAAATGAAAAGAAGCCATCAGTTTTCATCAGAGATTGACTGAATGAGTTTGTTTTGGGCTGTATAGACATTATTTGTGTTTTGGTGTCGGGGGAAGACGTGTGTTTATCATTACTGTAAAATCAGACAGCACATGCAACTGTTTTCATTTTATTCAAACAATCAGATTTGACAAACTGAAGTTTAACACGAGCACAACTCGACACAGACACACAGCAACAGGAGCAGGTGTGAGCGCTCTCACGTCTGGTTAGCATCTGTGGATTCATTAGTGTTTTACTTCAATCAAACACTTTGACCAATCAGGAGCAGGGGTTCAGGGAACTGTGACCGCCCTCATGATGTTAGTGTGTCCTGATCCAGGACTCCATCCGGTCACCACGATGACCATATCACCCGGTTTAAAGAAGGCCCGTGCTTTACCTGCAGAGAGAAACACGCTTTAACATACATGCACATACACACGCAAATCTACGGCACACTCGTATTCACCAATGTCCATAGCAAACGTCACTCTGCCGTCTACATCATCGGCCCAGATTTCAGCGGGTGGAGATGGGAAAAGGGCGGGGAAAACACAGCGGAGCAGCTGTAACTGACGGGAAACCCGAGCGTCGCGAGTGACGGCAATGATCGGACAGCGAGGACGATATCGAGATAACAAATGAGCCGATCTGTCAAAAAGAACCGGAGAGAAGCAAACCACACAATCACAGACATCAGAATGTTTGATATAACGTTCTTCATGTTTAAAACGTTTGATTTCTTCAGATATAACCTGATATATGACAGTAACAGTACTAGTTAACAATACATAACTAGCATGTAACAGATCTCATGTCTCTCAGTGAGTGCGTGTGTACCTGCCGGAGGTGGTGAGGACGATGATGGCTCCCGCGCAGCATTTGAAGGAGGACTCCACTGCGCCGATGGCCGTGACCTCTGTAGGGTCAGAGCTCAGAGGAGTCAAACGCCGCAGTTCTTCAAACAACTGCTGGTGAAAGATGGCGGCTTCCGCTTCACGACAGATCTGAACCACAGACAGACAGACAGAGTGTAACAGACCGAAATGCTAATACGTCACATGTCAGACACACACACACCGAGTGCATCATGGCAACGGCTTCGACGGGGAAGTGTCCTTTAGCTGTTTCTCCAGACAGCATAACACAGTCTGCTCCATCCAGCACAGCGTTTGCAACATCACTGCTTTCTGCACGGGTGGGACGCGGGTGATGCATCATACTCTCCAACATCTGACAGACAGACACATCTGAAGGTTACATTCACGTGCAGTTTTGACTAAACATCGCAAAAAGAGTTTTAGTGTTGCTTAGCATTTAAACAGTTATTTCATTAGTGGTAACATTTAACACGTGGAACTTCTGGTGCTGTCTTTTATTGCTATAAAGTCTGCACAGATGAACCAGGAGCACATTAAAGATGTTTGCTTCTGTGAAATCACCTGTGTAGCACAGATAACCGGTTTCCCTGCAGAATTACAGCGTCCGATCATCATCTTCTGTGCGATGAAGACTTTCTCAGCAGGAATCTCAATGCCCAGATCACCACGAGCCACCATAACACCATCACTCTCCTTCAAAATCTCATCAAAACTACAAAGAAACGAGTCCAGTTAACACTTCACCTGTTATATTCTCAAGACAGATGACGTGTGACCGACTCACTTCTGTACACCCTGTCTGCTCTCCACTTTACTGATGACTTTAATATTTCTGCCTTTGGGTCCCAGAGCCCGTCTTACGGCCCGCACGTCATCGGCCGAGCGGATGAAGGAGGCGAAGACGATGTCCACGCCCTGCTCCACACCGAACTGCAGGTCAGACAGATCTCTCTCGCTCACGGCGGGCAGGTTCACTAGCTCCGCCCCCGGCAGATTGACCCCTTTACGACTACCCAGAATCCCCCCGTTCTCGACACGAGTCTCCACCCACGTCTCACCTTAAACAAAACATGTTTGTTGAGCTGACGTTTAACACATCCACGTATGTGTGTATGTGTGTTTCTGTACCTATTTCCAGGACTTTGAGAGCGAGCAGACCGTCATCAATATATATTCTGCTTCCTGGTTTGATCACGTGAGGCAGACTGCTGTAATCTATCCATATAACTGATGCATCTGTTTTATCACGCTCTGAATCTGCTGTGATGATCCGCACTGATGCTCCTCGCTCTAATGTGACCTCAGCGTCTGCACACTGTCACACACACACAACACAGGTCTGTGTTCACACCAGGGCCGGAGAGAGAGGAGGTTTTCCCAAAAGCCACAAAACTCATCAGGTTTGTCAAATAAATTATTCAGGACACTAGTTTGAAGCATTTAGATTTAAACGCGGAAGTCCACCAATCCAGTAAAACTGATAGAGACATTCAAGTTAAAATGAAGGTGAATTAATAAAATGTGTAATAAAAATGAATCTTCCGACAGTAAATGTGTGTTGTTTTTTTTTAAATCAGTCATTATTACAGTGGCTTCAATATTACTGTGATAGTGTAGAAAGAGAAGCAGATCTAAGTTTAGTATAGGATCCTAATATGTGGGGCAGTTGTAGTCTAGTGGTCAGAGAGTTGGACTATGGTTGCTGGTAAACTTGTAAGTCGCTTTGGATAAAAGCGTCTGATACATGAATAAATGTAAATGTAAAATAATATAAAGTCATTTTTACATAAAATCATCCTAAATAATGCAAAGAACATTCTGTGAAAATATAACCTTGATATCTATACTATTGGCAGAGAAAGATTAAATCATATTGTAATTAATAGGTGAAATCAAACTTTGATGCTCGTTAGCTCAGAATTGGATTTTTAGACTTTAGCCTGAGTTTTCACAGACAGGGTCACATACTGTTTGTGTTATTCTCCTGAAATGTAAGCAGTGCAACCTCGCAATATATTTGGGAGAATTATATATTTTATATAGTGCATATTTTGTTGTGGTGCAGCCTGTTCTGTCGTACCCCTTGAACGAGTCCTGTGCGAATCTCTGGGCCTTTAGTGTCCAGTGCGATTGCCACGGGTCGATAATACAGTGGGTCAGAGGTCATAGTCTCCACAGCGTCGCGGATGTTACAGATCGTCTCTCCATGATACTGAGAGAAAGAGAGAGAGAGAGAGACAGAGAGAGAGAGAGAGAGAGAGAGAGAGAGAGAGAGAGAGAGAGAGAGAGAGAGAGAGAGAGAGAGAGAGAGAGAGAGAGAGAGAGAGAGAGAGAGAGAGAGAGAGAGAGAGAGACAGAAAGAGAGAGAGAGAGAGACAGAGAGAGAGAGAGAGACACAGAGAGAGAGAGAGAGACACAGAGAGAGAGAGAGAGACACAGAGAGAGAGAGAGAGACACAGAGAGAGAGAGAGAGACACAGAGAGAGAGAGAGAGACACAGAGAGAGAGAGAGAGACAGAGAGAGAGAGAGAGAGAGAGAGAGAGAGAGAGAGAGAGAGAGAGAGAGAGAGAGAGAGAGAGAGAGAGAGAGAGGGGAGAGAGAGAGAGAGAGGGGAGAGAGAGAGAGAGACAGAGAGAGAGAGAGAGAGAGAGGAGAGAGAGAGAGAGAGGTGTTCAATTTAAATTCTAGAACACTTTTCACAGTTATATGCATTAGTTACTGTAGCTTTACAGTAAAGTATAAAAACAGGAAAAGTGAGCACAGACACACACGTGTGCTCACCTCATGAGAACCATGAGAGAAGTTCAACCGGGCGATGTTCATTCCAGCCCTGATCATCTCCTGCAGTTTTGTGACCGATCTGGAGGCGGGGCCTGAAAATGACATCACATGACAGGCAGACAGATGCTGAGAGTAAGACAAGTTTAAAGAGGAGAGACTAACTGATGAGGTAACTGACCGATAGTGCAGATGATGCTGGTGTTGCACGCTGTGATTGGTTCCTGATCGATGTCCAGCAGACACAGATGCTCCAGGAAGGTGTCGGCCATGGATGCATCTAAGAGCTGCTTCTGGATGAATGAGTCTGATAGAGGCATCACGTCAGAGTAACGTCTGATACGAGCTGACACACACACACACACACACATGGACAGACAGACTTTTAGTTTCACATACACTGTGTCAGTATTTGTGTCAAGATCCAAATCAAAATATTTCATTCTAAATTTGATTTATTTATAGTTCTCGTGTAAAAGCACAGTGTTAACACACAACTCACCACCTAAATCATGAAATCATGACGTAAAAACCCCTAACATGACACATCATTTTTACATTTTTACATTTATATTTAGGCATTTAGCTGACGCTTTTATCCAAAGCGACTTACAGATATTAGGAGACACTACACATACATGTGAGCTATTAACTGACAAACATACAACATGGGCTGTAACTATTTGCTCTGACAAGACTTTAAATCCTACATTATCTTATATAACCACTGAAATCACACAGAGGTCGATTTATCCCTGATGGAGTTCTGATCGGACACTTGCTGACTGCTCTCTCAACTTTAGTCACTCTGTATCAAATCAACCACATTTTGGATATGTCCCCGTCTAATATTTCTGGTTTTGATCATATTTTACTGTCACAGATGAATTTTTACGGAGTAATCACAGTGTTAGAGGTCAAAATGACAAATTTCATCTGAAATTTTAGTTAGTCGATTTTATCAATCCTTGTTATGTGACATGTCAATGGTGATCATTCAAAAATGAGGAAAAAAAATCATTTTCTCTCAGTGCATGCCTGTAACTAGAAGTATTAAAGATATATTATTATCCTTTTAGATAGTTGTCAATAATCATTTTCAATGGTCTTGTAGTCTCTCTACAAAGTCAGAGATACAAAACATTTCAATGTGGCTCTCTTTGTGTACTCACTTTCATTGGTCAAAAAAACAAACGTGGCTCACTTTTGTTTCATCACATACGTATTGTAATTCCAGTACATAAAACAATGTTGTTAATATCTTAATCTGTAAAAAAAAAAGTCAACAGTGGGTAAACGTTTATCCACAGCCTTTCTTCTTCATTTCTAGAAAAAGAAGCTATGGAGCACAAAACCACATATTTATATTTATATTTGTCATGTGTGACGATCAGCTGTGTGATCTGTGTTTATACTCACCACCCATAATAAGATCAGTCAGATGTGTTTCTGCTTTGAGAGAAATCACTGCAAACACTAAATCCACCACAACTACTGACAGCACAGCACAGCTCTCTCGCTCTCTCGATGTGTGTGTCTCTGTCTCTCTCTTTCACTCTCTCTGTGTCTCTCTGTCTCTATTTCACTCTCTCTGTGTCTCTCTCTGTGTCTCTCTGTCTCTCTCTCTCTCTCTCTCTGTCTCTCTCTCTCTCTCTGTGTCTCTCTCTCTGTGTCTCTCTCTCTGTGTCTCTATGTCTCTCTCTCTCTCTGTGTCTCTCTCACTCTCTGTGTCTCTCTCACTCTCTGTGTCTCTCTGTCTCACTCTCTGTGTCTCTCTCTCTCTCTGTGTCTCTCTCTCTCTCTGTGTCTGTGAACATTCTCATATTTCCTCTTAGTGTTTGTTTGCAAATAAAATCTGCTGCTAAAAAACAACCCTCCAGACTTTGCTCTTACTAAATATAGATATCCACAAAAATCCACATGAACTCAGATTTCACGCCAACGCACCTCTGTAATTTACACAAACCTTTAAGATGCTGTTTTACTGCTGAAGAAGAAATGTTACACATTTTCCCCAGATTTATCTTCTAGCAGACCAAAATGATGATTTATTTTCAACTAAAGCAGTTTGTAATGACACGTGTCTTTAAACCCATCACCTGTCCTGAACATCCGCTCACAATTCATTTAGACCTGATAAATGACTTTACATCATAAGATCATTGATAGTGTTAGTTTACAACCCTAACCTGCATCTCTGTCTAATCTCAATGACATTTATTCAGACATGCTACTGATCTGAGGTCAGTACTGAACTTTATTCTTAAGGCTGTACATCTGTACTTTTGTCCTTTCTATTTGTGTGTGTGTGTGTGTGTGTGTGTGTGTGCTATCTGTCTGTGTCTGTAAGAGAAAATCAGTGACATTCACAAGCAAACACACAGTCACTGCTCACCACAACATTACATTCAGTCTTTCACCTGATGGAGGAAGTGATGTTCTGTCTCTCTCTCTCTCTCTCACACTCACACACACACACACACACTCACACACACTCACACACACACACACACACACACACACACACACACACACACACACACACACACACACACAGACACACACACACACACACACACACACACACACAGACACACACACACACACACACACACACACACACACACAGACACACACACACACACACAGACACACACAGACACACACACACACACAGACACACACACACGCACGACACAGACACACACACACACACACACACACACACACACACACACACACACACACACTCACACACACACACACACACACACACACACACACACACACACACACACACACACACAGACACACACACAGACACACACACACACACACACACACTCACACACACACACACACACACACACACACACACACACACACACTCACTCACACACTTCACACTCCACACACACACACACAGACACACACACACACACACACACACACACACATCACACACACACACACACACACACACACACACACACCTGTGTTTGCTGTGATAAACTCGAGTAAATCAGTAGCTAGAGGACAAATAAAAGAAACAGTCACTGTAGAGAAAAACAAGACAATATGTGATATGAGCTGAAGTAAATTATATCTCAAATAAAAACATATAAATACAAACACATTTCAATACTGAATGAAGCTTTAATTCCAGCTTCATAAATAACTATCAACACAAATATCTCAACTTTAGACTGAAAATGACACTTTAAAATAAAGACTATGAAAATACATGTAATAAATGATATTATTTATACACATACACACACAAAAAGAGAGAGACGGACCTCCTACCTAAACTGTGTCTTGAAGAAATCTGGTGCTCAACAATAATCTCCTCCAGCGCCACCTGAAGGACTCAAACTGATGACCTTCATGATGAATGATATTCATTAAAGATATACAGAAGATGTTTTAGCATTAACACTCAAGTAATAAGTGATTGTACAGAACAGTGTAAGTGTGACAGAGATCACAGATCTGTAGCACATCTGCTGAGGTCACAGGTTTGATTTCTCTTGTAGTTTAGACTGTTTACAGGTGGAGGAAACGGTGAGAAACTGTCCATCATCAATTGGACATCATTTCATAATAGGTCAATTGGACGTTTACACTCAAACAACCAGCACATATTAGACTCTGCTGTTTAAAATGAGAAAAGAAAAGAGTTCAGTCATAGAAATCAAAGTTTTATTGAATAACGTGAAGCTGAAAGTTTGTTACAGTGAGATGATGATGATGAAACAGACGCACGTTCACACACACAGACTGCTGAATGTGATTCTGGGTGGAGTTTCTGGCTGCAGGATCAGTGTGTATTTGGTGTTCAATTCTTCTGTGGATGAAACAGACAGTCTGAAGCTCCTGAGGATCTACAAACACACACACACACACAGATTAATTCATGCAATGACTCACTGATTCAACCAGGAAATGACTCACCGATTCACTAAATGACTCACGTGTAGCAACAGCAGCTGCATCTCGTTCTCTGCGATTCTGCGGCCCACACACTGTCTCGAGCCGAACCCGAACGCCAGCGAGCGGAACGCCCCGCCAGAACCCGTCTCCACGGTAACATCCTCAGTGTCCCGCCCCCTGTCAGCTCCTCCCCAGCGGGTGGGGTCAAAGCGCTGAGGATTCTGAAAGACGTCGTGACTCCGTCCCAGAGGATATAAGCATACCTGAACCAACGTCTGAAGGATTTCACAACACAGCATGATTTGACTTCTTTATATTTTTGGAAGCTGTTTGGCTCCCATTTGCCTCAAACTCTTTCACTGTGATGAAGTGTGTTGAACTGTAATGTCATGTGAATCTCTTACCCCTGCTGGTACATGATAATTCTGCAGGATGATGTCTTTAACAGGATATCTCTGGACTGTGATGCCAACAGGATACAGTCTAACACACAAACAAACACACAGTTCTCATGCTGATATGCTGTTTGTATTGTATTTCTTTTATTTATACCTCAGGGTCTCCTTCACTGTTCCTTTCAGCAGCGACGCCCCCTGCAGTGTCTTCTGAGGGTCTCCTGCGGTCTGCTGCCATGACGACAGCACCTGCTCACGAACCTGCTCCTGCACTTCAGGGTTGCGTGCCAACTCGTACAGAGCAAACTGCAGCGGGACGGCCGTCTGACAGACGGACAGACAGACAGACGTGATTTACGTGCATGTAACTGATCAAGCGTGTGATAACAGGAGGGTTAGCGAAATACCGTATCGACACTGCCAGCCATGAGTTCTGTGATGTTAGCTCTGATCAGCTCCAGGGATAACTGCCCCGCTTCCATTAACTGCCCCAGAACACCCACAAACCGCCCGTCAGATCCTCCTGCCGTCTGCAGACGCTGATAACCCCTCTGAATGCGAGTCTCCGCTGCACACAAGCCAACGTTTACGTTCACACACATCTGACCTCAGATCAGTTCAAAGCATGAGCGAGGAACACGCACCGTGACTGAATATGTGATCCCACGCGGTGGCATGTTGAGTCCAGAGGGGTGCGTGCAGTCGCTGCAGCAGTCGGGGGGGCAGATAGAGGAGCGGGGGGGTGGTGGCCAACATGCGCTCCACGGCCCGAATGAAGCGCTCGGACTCTTCAGACGGCGTAGCGGAGAACAGACCGATCCGCTCGCCGTACAGAACGTGACAGCTCGCTGTGTGTGTGTGAGAGAGAGACAGAACATCACTTTCACTATCTGCAAAATGTTATTATAAAAAAATCATTTTGAGTTACTTAATTGTCAATGACTGTTTAAGTTTCTTTTATGTAGTTGTTGGTAAGTTACTTTATAACACATCATAGCATGGTATATAATAAATCACACGTCACAATGGTATTTTCTTAATATAATTAGCAATCATTGAAATCATTTAGATTTACAATGTGGTCTCATATGTTTGGAGAGCGCTCATCAGTGTAGTTTTTAAAACATATTAGAACATTCCATCACCAAAATCTTTAAAGAACTCAGTATGACATCTGACCTTCCAGAGCGAAGCGGAAGAGGTCAGGGCTGGGGTCAAGGGTCATACTGCGCTGACCCGGCTCGCCCACGCCTTCCGTCTCAACCCGCCGTCGCAGAGAACAGACGAAATCCTGCGCTACATCATCCAGAAGCGGCAGAAAGCGACGCACGGCCGAAGTGACCATCACCTCTCTGTTCAACAGCAGCCTGTCAGCGCGCCACTCTGTGCCGTTCCTACATGACACAAAACATTCATCATCAGAAAGAAGGACATTTGCACGAGCTAAACGTCTGGCAAATGAAAATGAAAAAACACTCAAGGTGTTTTTGTGTTAGTGGGTTATGTTCACAGTTAATGTGCTGAAACACACCTGCGTGAACTTCATACATAAGAGGTTCAATGTGATGAGTGTGTGTGTGTGTGTGTGTGTGTGTGTGTGTGTGTGTGTGTGTGTGTGTGTGTGAGTGTGTGTGTGTGTGAGTGTGTGTGTGTGTGTGTGCGTGTGTGTGTGTGTGTGTGTGTGATGAGTGTGTGTGATGAGTGTGTGTGTGTGTGTGATGATGTGTGTGTGTGTGATGTGTGTGTGTGTGATGAGTGTGTGTGTGTGTGTGTGATGATGAGTGTGTGTGTGATGTGTGTGTGTGTGTGTGTGTGTGTGTGTGTGTGTGTGTGTGTGTGATGAGTGTGTGTGTGTGTGATGAGTGTGTGTGTGTGTGTGTGTGTGTGTGTGATGATGTGTGTGTGTGATGTGTGTGTGTGTGTGTTGATGAGTGTGTGTGTGAGTGTGTGTGATGAGTGTGTGTGTGATGACTGAGTGTGTGATTGAGGAAGTGTGTGTGTGTGTGTGATGAGTGTGTGTGTGTGTGTGTGATTTGAGTGTGTGTGATGAATGTGTGTGTCGTGTGATGAGTGTGTGTGTGTTACAGTAAGACACACTGACTTGAGGAAGACGCCTTTGCTGTGTCTGCGCGTCTCTCTGTGTGTGGCCCACGGCTGTAGAGTCATGCGACGCGGGTGTAAACCCTCTGAACGAAACAGCTCTCCGATGTCTACGGGCATCATGATGTTCAAACTGCTCTGAGAGCCCAGATACTCTCTGAGACACACAATCACATTCACACATTTCATCAAGTCATGCATTCTCTTTCAGTTAAACTCTGACCCTGGATAAACACGTCGTTCAAGAGTGTCACGTAATTTAAGATTAAAATGAAGAATTCATTCATAAAGAACAAATGAATTAAACAGAAACCATTAAAGATATCATCAGAAACGGGCAGAAGTGTGTGCGCACCTGTAAATGGGTCCGAGTTGTTTAAAGGTGTTCTCCATGTGTTTGTGCAGCTGGCTGAATCTTCCTTCTCTCCAGAATCGCAGCAGGTTGATCCAGCCGTTACTGCCGGTGTGAGGGATGTCCTGAAAGCGTTCGCGGTCCTGCAGCGTTGCTGCCGCCTCTCTTCTGCATCACCGCAGTCCAGCGGCTGCACGGACGCACACGCAGCGATCGAGTGAGCGCAGGAAACGCCGCGTGCATCAGCATGCTGCCTCTGTCTGACTCTGACCGACACGTTCCTTTAATGCCACATCTGTGTTTCCTGTAAGAACAACCCCCCATCCCTGCCTGACTCCCTTCCTCATCCTCTCACACAACCGATGAATTACTGTCACATCAGGTCAAAGTTCAAGAGAAAAACAACACATCAGTTCATTCTAGAAATCACAGGGACGAACGTGTCCACACACAAACACACACACATACAATAAGACACATAAAATGTTAACTGGACAACTTTAATATCACATCTGCACAGCCTGAATATAGTCATCATTACAGTTTAAGAGCCAGAGAGAGAGACATATGAGAACAAATAAACATAGAGACATACAGAGACATAAAGAGACTGAGAGACAGATTGTTAAATGTGCTGATGTAAGGAATAGTGTTTCAGCGGTTTATTCATATCACCCATTTAAGATAAACGTTCATAAACTCAGTGTACACTACAGTCTGTAGGATCAGGATTTTTACATCATGTCATGAGTGTATATTCATTGATCTGAAGCGTGATATCAGAATTAACATGAAAATAGAGAGAGAGAGAGAGAGAGAGTTCTATAATAAAATCACTTTCTCATGAGAAATGAAATAAGTGTTGTTTACAGTAAGTTATATGGTAAAACAGTGTGTCTCTGAAATCCTCCTGACATGAACAGTGTGTTGTGTGTGTTTGGTCACATGAGTTTACACAGCTCTGTGGATGTTCTGGTTTGTTTGTTGTCTGTGTAAATCCCACCGCTGAAACTGAGGCTGAACAGACCCAAACCGTCGTCTTTAACAGGAACTTCAGGATGAACCATCTTAGCCAGTTGTGCAGGGAGAGACACTTTTCCTCCAACAGCTCGCACATGATCCCTGTCCTTCATATTCTGTTAAGAAATAGAAAACCCAGTCTAATCACATCACTTTAACAATATACTGAAAACACACAGCAAACTGATTTGACCAACAATAACTAACTATTAGATATATATTTTTAGTGTGCGTTAGTAACAGGTTAGTTTACATCGTTCAGCTGATATTTTCTCCTGAAATGTGTCCTCATGGCAGCTCTCTGTGCATTCCTCTGTGCATTCAGCGCCTCACGCAGTTTCCTGCAGATAGAAGAAATCAATCTTTTTCATTTCAAGCACTAAACACTAAACCTAACTGTGTGTGTGTGTGTGTGTGTGTGTGTGTGCTCTCTGTCCATTAATATCAATATTAAAATGTGATGATATATTAGTTAATGATGAAAACAACACATCTGAGTACTCCATTATCAAAAACTTTTTGGGGCGGAGACAAGGCATATCATATATTTGGGCAGATGAACAGCAGGAATAGACGATTGGCAAGACATCACCTTTCTCTCTCCAGATCGGCCTGATAAGACGTCTGCGGGCGAGTTAAGCCGGGCACGTCGCTTCTGTTATTTGACCCCCATCTGAATGTGCATTTGGTCTGGTTGGATTGTGTGTTCTGTCCAGTCACACAGTATGTGAGTGTTTTAATGGGAGCCAGCATCGAGTTCCTCAGATCAGACCGTTTATTATCTGCCTGTGTGTGTTCTAGAAGAAACGCTGACCTGATTTAACAGACACACACAGCAGACGGATGGAGCGACTCACACGTTCAAATCTGCAAGGACATGGACACACACACAAACACAGTTATAATAAATGACATGCACACACGTAACTGAGGGTCATGGTAAACTCTAAACTGTGCTAAACCCTGCGCTTAGAAACTCTCTGACGATCAGCTGTTACTGAGGTTTACATGTCAGATCAGATTAGACACACACAGCACAGCATGTAGCATCATTACACATGAATATTTCACTGCAGCCTGCTGTTCGACACATGCCGTTACAAATCATTCAAACCTGCACACAGAGAGGGATTCTTGTGTTTCTGTCTGATAACATCCACGTGTGGCTGCGCAGCAGAAATCACCCCAACAGAAAGACACACATGCAGTATTCCTCTCGCTCGACACTAACATTCTGCCGTCCTCTGCACATCTCACACCCAGATTATTACACTAAAGACTTTAATGAGAGACAATCTCATTAGAGCCCATATGAGCAGATACACGTGTGCCGGACACAAGCATGTACACAGCAGTGATCATTACATTATGTGTAAATATTTGACTTTCTGCATTTTATCCAAACAAAAGAGACAGAGACAGAGACAGAGACAGAGACAGAGACAGAGACAGAGAGAGAGAGAGAGAGAGAGAGAGAGAGAGAGAGAGAGAGAGAGAGAGAGAGAGGGTGGTAGTGGACACAATGAAGAACAGTTATAAAAGCAAAGGAGTGAAATAATTAACGACAGAATGTTAAAGTGTGGGTGTAAAAAAGTGTTATCAGTGACCTTGAAGTGGCCTTCAGAACCTGACACAAGAGGACACAATCAATTACACACACACACATGCCTGCTTCCATACCAGCATATACTGTGTGTGTGTGTGTGTGTGTGTGTGTGTGTGTGTGTGTGTGTGTGTCTGTGTGTGTGTGTGTGTCTGTGTGTGTGTGTGTGTGTGTGTGCGTGTGTCTGTGTGTGTATGTGTGTGTGTGTGTGTGTGTGTGTGTGTGTGTGTGTGTGTGTGTGTGTGTGAGCATTCAAGTATCTGAGCAGCTTAACAGATTAAGAGAAGATCAGTGATCACACACAGAGAGAGAAATAACTCAACACACAAACTCAAAACATTTAGAGATGGGCAGCTGTACCAGCAAACAACTGAGGTGGCCTTGAGCAAGACACCGTACCTCCAAATGCTGCTATGAGCCTTCTGCTAAACACACACACACTCTCTGATGATGTGTTAGACTCAAACTCTAAACTAACCTGCTAAAGTTAGGCCAAGACTAAAATACAGCCACCTTATAAAATATTCCTGTTAAATACACAGTACATGATATAAAACATCTTTTATTCTACAGAACATTCATGGGGATTGCATACAAAACTCACAAAATAATAAGAGAAAAAGCTGTTTGTCCACATGACAGAGTGAAGCTGTCAGTCAGGAAGTGTGTCAAGCTTCATTCTGTTCGTTCCTTCACCTCCAGCAGAAGCGACACTGGACTCAGCACAGCGCATGTGCAAGTACATGTTAAACGAGAGGTAGAGGTCAGAGGTCAGAGAGGCATATGTCTCCTGAAGAATGGATGATGCAGTGCAGTGAAGAGAGACATGCGTCGGTCCGGTTCATATTCAAATAAGCTATCCAACAAATCAAAGAACTGATGATGCTCTTCAGAATCACACAACACACACCTGAGAGAGAGAGAGAGAGAGAGAGAGAGAGAGAGAGAGAGAGAGAGAGAGAGAGAGAGAGAGAGAGAGAGAGAGAGAGAGAGAGAGAGAGAGAGAGAGAGAGAGAGAGAGAGAGAGAGAGAGAGAGAGAGAGAGAGAGAGAGAGAGAGAGAGAGAGAGAGAGAGAGAGAGAGAGAGAGAGAGAGAGAGAGAGAGAGACAGAGAGAGAGAGGATTTGCTCTGTTGTTTGATCAGTTTAAACAGATGATCATTATACTGATATTATACTCATGTTGTTTAAGTTGTTCATGTGTATAAACTCACTCGCAGAGGTCTGCAGTTCTCTCTAACATATCGTCCAGCTGACGTATCATCACTCCACTCCAGTCGACCTCTATAAAAGTATTTCTGCTTCCTGAAGGCAAAGGACAATTATTCTCACACAATCAACAATCAAGCATTCAAATGTTCCAAGTGTTTTCTGACCTTGTTTTTCGAATCATTCTGGCAGGAACTGGTCCATGTACTCTCTCCATCATGGCCAGATGCTCTCTGTTATCATGAGTCTAAAAATACGTAAAAAAAAGATTGTATTTCTTCATAGTGTGGCTCTAAATGAGGTACACATTCATTGATTCATTCATTGTATTGAATGATACACAAGTTGTAGTTTTAAGACACAACTTGTGTATTTTAGGGCAGTTGTAGTCTAGTGGTTAGAGCGTTGGACTAGCAACCAGCAGGAAACAACTGAGGTGCCCTTGAGTAAGACACCTCAGCCCTAATCACTCCCAGTGTGCCACTGGTCACTTGTAAGTCTCTTTGGATAAAAGCGTCTGATAAATGAATAAATGTAAATGACACATACACAACACTGAAAGTGATGCCTACTGAGTCATCTGACAGCAGCAGGAGATCTGCACACCTGAAAGAGTGTGTATCCACTGTAGTACTCAAAGAGAATACAGCCGATACTCCAGACATCACACGGTTGACTCCAGCCCAGCTCTACACACAAACACACACGCTGCATGAAGTTATAAAACACACACACACACTGCAGAAAGATGTAAGACACACACGCAGAAGTTGTGTTACCCAGAATGACCTCTGGCGCTCTGTAGTGTCGAGTGGACACAACCGTGGTGTGATGCTCGTGGTCAAACGTGGCGCTGCCGAAGTCCACCAGCCTCACAGCAGTGTTCCTGATGCACCGCTCGTCCCTCTTCTGACAAACACAGACATCCACTGAACTTAACTGTAGTTGTGTGCATCTCACACAACTTAAAATGTTCAACAATGCGTTATAGAATTAAACGTCAACAGCTACTTCAAGCAAAACACTGTGAGCGCAGCACTGATACGACCATCGCTGCATTTCACCTTCTCCCAGTTATACGTGCTCGTGTATTCAGGGTCCACAAACAAGATGTTTTCGGGTTTAAGGTCCGTGTGCGTCAACTTGTTATCATGGAGAACTGCAAAACAAAGAAGAATAATGGTGATGTCATGGCACACGTGATGACAGCGCAGCAGCACATAAAGACACACGTGTGCTCACAGTTGACGGCGAGGCAGATCTGATAGGCCATGTGTCTGACCTGACTGACGGGGTACGGCAGGTAATGATTCTGCTTCATGAAGTCAAACGTGCTGATGGCCAGCAACTCAAAACTGATACACACGTGACCGTGATAGTCAAACCAATCGAACATCTGTACACACAGACTGACACGCAGACAGATGGTAAACATTTGTTTTGAGCATGGGTAGGATGTATATTTCACAGGAAAACACCTCGTTTCTTAATTCTGGTAAAAAGCAGACGGGTCAATGGAAAAGAAAACGTCCTACAGCTCAACTGACTGGGATCTGAATCTGTATTATTTCAGTTCAAAAGATTTATTATTTGTGTTTTTCTAGAGATCCATTTTAGTTTCATTCTTCACAAAACAATAATACAATAAAATAATGCTGCTGGGAATTTTGTAATCCTGTATGAACATTGTGTTACAGAAAATTACACAAAGACATAATAAGAGTTTCATGAAATATTCATTAGGGTTACCTAGGGTTACTAACCCTAACCCTGACATTAATGACATGCAGAAGTGTTGTGATGTAAGTTGTGTTCTCTTATCTCAGTTCAGATAAGACATTTAGTCTGTGTATCTCATCATACATGACAAACACACTGACATGTACCTCATGTGATCCGAATCTTTCAGCTTGATATTCTCCAGAACATTGATCTCCAGATGAGCCGCTTCTCTGTATTTCTCCACATTCTTAATGATCTTCAGAGCGATGTGAGAGCCCCCCCTACAACACACACACACATCATAAAAACACAAACACACACCTGAGACAATCAACACACGTGTGTGTTCTGCATTAACCTGTGACGATCGACACACTCCATCACTTTCCCAAACGTTCCCTCTCCCAGCGTTCCTACAATCTCATCTGAACACAAAAACACAAACATGATAAAACCACCGAGATCATTGTGAAGCGTGTGGTGTGTAGTGATGACACACATCTGTCCTGTAGCACATCTCCTGACCGATAGATCAGATGACCCTCCTCATCATCTTTAACAGCCCATCCTCGACCACAACTGCTACATCTCTGCTGATCACAAAGAGAGAGTTATGTCTACACAATAAACAACACATAATACAGTGAGAGCTGATTCTGTAGACACACACACACACACACACATCTGCAGTGTGCTTGTGTTATATATTATCAGTAAAGAGAAAGTGTGTAACAGAACAACCATCTCTAATCTGTATCTTCACAAACACATCATCTCTGTTACAATCAATTTCTAAAACATTTTTACTAAATTCATTTCATCTGATTAATTCAGTTTAAAAGGTTCTCACAATCGCACAAATTAATTATACAAAATACATTACACAAAAACACACAAGTCTCTCAAATCTTGTATTACCAGTACTGCACGTGTACCGTAAGAGCAATACTATATGTATCCTCAATGTTATTTACAAACTGAAAGAGAAATTATTAATATGACTGTCAGCAGCACATCAACACCCAGCACCCCCACACACACACACACACACACACACACACACACACACACACACACACACACACACACACAATTAGGTTAAATATTAAAATATGGAGGACAAACATATACATACACACATTCAGACATGACACAAATCTATATTAATTGTCTCTTTACCTTTAATTATGCCACTAAATATCCCCACAATTAAATTCTGGAGTTACGTTTACACAAAGTATAGCTATGCAAACACACACACACACACGGCAGGTGAAGTGTACTCACACACAGACAGAGGCAGAAACAGTCCATGAGGCTCTTAAACACAGAGTGTAACTCTGTTTTACCCATAATGACCAGATTAAAACACACACATTAACATTATTGAGAGAAGAGAGAGACGAGAGTAAGTGTGTGTGTGTGTGAGCTGAGACTCAGGCTAATTTAAACCCTTAAACCCTTTGGGAACGTCCTGAAAACACCAAAGACACTCCATCTCTTGAAGGCCAAACGCCCTGAACACACACACACAGACACACCATCACAGATGTCACAAGTGCCAAGACAGACACACAAACACAAACACACACACACACACACAACACACACACACACACACACACACACACACACACACACACACACACACACACACACACACACACACACACACACACACACACACACACACACACACACACACACACACACACACACACACACACACACACACACACAGACAGACACACACACACACGCTATAATCATTTCCGTGTTCATATGTCGCGCACACCTGAACATCTCCCGCGTCTCGCACAGGATGACACCCGAAGCGCTTCTGGGGTGCACTTTTTCTTTTTCTTTCTTAATAGGGAACAACTCTGTGAGTCAGGGTCCGAATTCACTCCCTCCTCATCATTTATATAGACGTTCACTAACAGCTTATGAGGAAATACCACACATAACATTTCATTTCAAAGGACATTTATAGTCTCTGTAAAATAACATGCCATCCAGAAGTAGTAGTTAGCAGTAGTCTAAATGACATAATTAATAAATGAAGAGTGCTGCACAAACTGAAACCTTTAACTGAAGTATTCGCTTATCTTACATACTGTATAATCTCATAATCACAGGCTGTATTACCTGATGTGCTGCTAGTTTTTATTTAATTGATTGAATGATTGAATTTAATCTCTTATAGAATTGAATTTTTATTCTGCAAAATTATGTAAACTAATAAGTATACAAGAAAATACAAGGTTGCAGTAATAATAATTTATTAAGATTTACACAATGAATCGATTGAAAGAAGTTACTGTAAGATGACAGCTTGTGTGTTAATATCCACACTTACAATCTTTAGTCTATTCGAATGACCTTTTTATAACAAAAAGTGAGGCAGACATACATAAATAGATATATATGTTGAGAAAATATTGCCTCTTAATGGTGCATGTGCAGCAAAATAGATGAGATGACTTGATGACTTACTTGAAACCGTTTAAAACTGACTTTTTTATTTAGATACTGAAGTCATTTTAAAACCAGAAGTAATATTTAAAAGTAACTTTTACTTTAGTAATATATTGGTGTGCTCAGCATTGACCTTTTTCAGACCTGTGACAGTCATCACACTCGCTCAAGATGAAATAAACAAGGAATTTATGCCAAAATACTCAAGGTGGATTAAACACAAGGCCTTAGGGATCAATAACTGCATTTTCTCCCATATAATAAAAGTTGATAACTAACAGTGCAGCACTACATGAGCTTAGAAACACTCAATGTTTGCATTTAGCATTGCTGTCTGTGCATCTATCAGCCAAAAGGTTTTCATGAAAACCAATTCAGCAGTAGTTTACAGAAGACACACCTTTATCAGTCTTTCTACCCCAGAGAGAATAAATAAAGCCACCTGACAGACGGTCAACATGTTGACGTTCTTTCAGACATGCACCAGCACAAAAGAAGCAGTCACACCCAGAGGCGCAGCCCTCGCCGAGTTCAACAGATCATGTATTGAAAAGCGAAGGATTCTTCACATTTCATCTGCGTGTGGAGGTTTGCCTGCATCTGTCAAGGCATTTCCAGCCACTACAGGAGTCACGAAACCCACGGCAGGAGTGTTTGCGGTTCCTTTAGTCACAGCCGTGTCGTTCTCCGGCACTGACCGCTCCAGACTCGAATCCTGCTGAACCGCGGCTTCTTTTGCCACCTGCGGCGCATCCAAAATCAGATCCTCTGCGTCTGATCGTCTGTGATCCGTGAAAGGCTCTGAAACGATGGGCTCGTCCTCCGTGAGTGGAAGAGATGCGGCATCGTTCAGGATATTTCTGGACATCACTGCGGCGTGA
>CM032800.1:182500-222500 GCA_019155185.1 Beaufortia kweichowensis
AGTTTCCTTGAAAAGAAAATGTACCAAAGAGCAGTCCAGGTTATGCATTTGTTGCATGTCATCATTCTCCATTTTGGCAGGTGCCATGAGCTCATTAACCACACACGAATCTGACAGCAACATCTGAGAGTTCCACTCGTCTAAAGAGACAATCAGTTGAACAGAAGAGAGAGAGAGACAAGATTATTAAACTTACTCTAGAAGAGAATGATCATGCAGCTCATTTAAGACGGACACAAAGCTGAACAGGAATGCTACTCACCCAGCTCTATAGAGATGACGTCCATATGTGGCGGCCCCTGCTCCGTGATAACGGCCCCCAGACTGCTGATGTCATAGACAACCTGATAGACAGCAGGTACCTGCTGGACAGTGATGTTCTCTTCATGGGTTCCATCACAACACAGATCCTCAGACAGACCGCTGTCGCTCTCTGACGGGATCTCCTGTGCAGCTTCTGATGTGTAAACCTCATTTGGATTTATGGCATTCAGAACCTCCTCAGATTCACTGTCATTCAAACTCTGTAAGAAATAGCAGTACTCAAACAGTGTGCTTCAGTGAATCATGTGTTTTATGTGAGAGCAGTACTCAGTGCTTCAGTGAATCGTGAGAGCAGTTATGTGAGAGCAGTACTCAGATTGTGAATCGGGTGTTATGTGAGAGCAGTACTCAGGTTGTGAATCGGGTGTTATGTGAGAGCAGTACTCAGATTGTGAATCGGGTGTTATGTGAGAGCAGTACTCAGGTTGTGAATCGGGTGTTATGTGAGAGAAAGTACTCAGGCTGTGAATCGGGTGTTATGTGAGAGCAGTACTCAGGCTGTGAATCGGATGTTATGTGAGAGCAGTACTCAGATTGTGAATCGGGTGTTATGTGAGAGCTACTCAGGCTGTGAATCGGGTGTTATGAGAGCAGTACTGATTGTGAATCGGGTGTTATGTGAGAGCAGTACTCAGGCTGTGAATCGGGTGTTATGTGAGAGCAGTACCTCAGATTGTGAATCGGTGTTATGTGAGAGCAGTACTCAGGCTGTGAATCGGATGTGAGAGCAGTACTCAGATTGTGAATCGGGTGTTATGTGAGAGCAGTACTCACGCTTGTGAATCGGGTGTTGTGAGAGCAGTACTCAGATTGTGAATCGGTGTTATGTGAGAGCAGTACTCAGGTTGTGAATCGGGTGTTATGTGAAGAGCAGTACTCAGAGCAGTACTCCGCGGCAATGGATTGTGAGAGAATTACTCACGAATGAATCGGGTGTTATGTGAGAGCAGTACTCAGATTGTGAATCGGGTGTTATGTGAGAGCAGTAATTTCACGCTGTGAATCGGGTGTTATGTGAGAGCAGTACTCACGCTTGTGAATCGGGTGTTATGAGAGCAGTACTCAGATTGTGAATCGGTGTTATGAGAGCAGTTATGTGAGAGAGATCGGTGTTATGTGAGAGCAGTACTCAGATTGTGAATCGGGTGTTATGTGAGAGCAGTACTCAGATTGTGAATCGGGTGTTATGTGAGAGTACTCAGTGAATCGGGTGTTATGTGAGAGCAGTACTCAGATTGTGAATCGGGTGTTATGTGAGAGCAGTACTCAGATTGTGAATCGGGTGTTATGTGAGAGCAGTACTCAGATTGTGAATCGGGTGTTATGTGAGAAGTACTCACGCTGTGAATCGGGTGTTATGTGAGAGCAGTACTCACGCTGTGAATCGGGTGTTATGTGAGAGAGTACTCACGCTGTGAATCGGGTGGTGTTATCGGTGTTGTGAGAGCAGTACTCACGGTTGTGAATCGGGTGTGTGAGAATACTCACGCTGTGAATCGGGTGTTATGTGAGAGCAGTACTCACGCTGTGAATCGGGTGTTATGTGAGAGAAGTACTCACGCTGTGAATCGGGTGTTATGTGAGAGAAGTACTCACGCTGTGAATCGGGTGTTATGTGAGAGCAGTACTCAGCTGTGAATCGGTGTTATGTGAGAGCAGTACTCACGCTGTGAATCGGGTGTTGTGAGAGAATCACGCTGTGAATCGGGTTATGTGAGAGCAGTACTCAGGTTGTGAATCGGGTGTTATGTGAGAGCAGTACTCAGCGCTGTGAATCGGGTGTTATGTGAGAGAAGTACTCACGCTGTGAATCGGGTGTTATGTGAGAGCACTCAGGTTGTGAATCGGGTGTTATGTGAGAGCAGTACTCACGCTTGTGAATCGGGTGTTATGTGAGAGAAGTACTCACGCTGTGAATCGGGTGTTATGTGAGAGCAGTACTCAGGTTGTGAATCGGGTGTTATGTGAGAGCAGTACTACGCGCCTGTGAATCGGGTGTTATGTGAAGTACTCACGGTGTGTGAATCGGGTGTTATGTGAGAGCAGTACTCATTGTGAATCGGGTGTTATGTGAGAGCAGTACTCAGTTGTGAATCGGGTGTTATGTGAGAGCAGTACTCAGGTTGTGAATCGGGTGTTATGTGAATCGGGTGTTATGTGAGAGTAAGTACTCACTGTGAATCGGGTGTTATGTGAGAGCAGTACTCAGATTGTGAATCGGTGTTATGTGAGAGCAGTACTCAGATTGTGAATCGGGTGTTATGTGAGAGCAGTACTCAGGCTTGTGAATCGGTGTTATGTGAGAGCAGTACTCAGATTGTGAATCGGGTGTTATGTGAGAGCAGTACTCACTTGTGAATCGGTGTTATGTGAGCAGTACTCACGATTGTGAATCGGGTGTTATGTGAGAGCAGAGAGTATCTCAGGTTGTGAATCGGTGTTATGTGAGAGCAGTACTCAGTTATGTGAGAGCAGTACTCAGGTTGTGAATCGGTGTTATGTGAGAGCAGAGATTGTGAAGTTATGTGAGAGCAGTACTCACGTGAATCGGGTGTTATGTGAGAGCAGTACTCACGCTGTGAATCGGGTGTTATGTGAGAGCAGTACTCACGCTGTGAATCGGGTGTTATGTGAGAGCAGTACTCAGATTGTGAATCGGGTGTTATGTGAGAGCAGTACTCAGGCTGTGAATCGGGTGTTATGTGAGAGCAGTACTCAGGTTGTGAATCGGGTGTTATGTGAGAGCAGTACTCAGATTGTGAATCGGGTGTTATGTGAGAGCAGTACTCAGATTGTGAATCGGGTGTTATGTGAGAGCAGTACTCAGATTGTGAATCGGGTGTTATGTGAGAGCAGTACTCACGCTGTGAATCGGGTGTTATGTGAGAGCAGTACTCACGCTGTGAATCGGGTGTTATGTGAGAGCAGTACGCTGTGAATCACGGGTGTTATGTGAGAGAATCGGAATCGGGTGTTATGTGAGAGCAGTACTCACGCTGTGAATCGGGTGTTATGTGAGAGCAGTACTCAGGTTGTGAATCGGGTGTTATGTAAGAGCAGTACTCACGCGTGTTGTCGGGTGTTATGTGAGAGCAGTACTCAGGTTGTGAATCGGGTGTTATGTGAGAGCAGTACTCACGCTGTGAATCGGGTGTTATGTGAGAGCAGTACTCACGCTGTGAATCGGGTGTTATGTGAGAGCAGTACTCACGCTGTGAATCGGGTGTTATGTGAGAGCAGTACTCACGCTGTGAATCGGGTGTTATGTGAGAGCAGTACTCAGGTTGTGAATCGGATGTTATGTGAGAGCAGTACTCAGGTTGTGAATCGGGTGTATGTGAGAGCAGACGCTGTGAATCGGGTGTTATGTGAGAGCAGTACTCACGCTGTGAATCGGGTGTTATGTGAGAGCAGTACTCAGGCTGTGAATCGGGTGTTATGTGAGAGCAGTACTCAGGTTGTGAATCGGGTGTTATGTGAGAGCAGTACTCAGGTTGTGAATCGGGTGTTATGTGAGAGCAGTACTCAGCAGTGAATCGGTGGTGTGAGAGCAGAACGCTGTGAATCGGGTGTTATGTGAGAGCAGTACTCAGGTTGTGAATCGGATGTTATGTGAGAGCAGTACTCAGGCTGTGAATCGGGTGTTATGTGAGAGCAGTACTCACGCTGTGTGCTTCAGTGTTCCATGTCTCCAGTCCAGAGTACAGAATACCAGAACATGAATCATTCAGAAGCAGATGAGACTCTTCCAAGATCTCTTCAGTATCTCCTCCATCCTGCAACATCAACATAATATCAATAAATTCACTCAGGTTCATACACACAGTGACAACTGACTTTATACATCCAATAAAATCACACTGGCACCAGTTAAAATGGCTCTGAAGATTAAAGTTAGTAAAGAAAAGCTCTGATTTGCATTTGTTTGCAGATGTCACATCAAGTCACACTTTCATACAGAAGGAAATATCTGTATCTGTTGTTGTTTTAGACAGATTTGTGCTTTACAATAACATGTGACTTTTAACAGGAATAAGAAAGTTTCTCAGGTGTCAGCCACAGACTGACAGAGAAAAGCAGAATTCACTGCATGGTTTCTATGTTTGTCTGTATTTGTACAATATCCGATGTTAAAACCAAACTCACAACCTTCTGCTGATCTCTGAACACATTTCAACAGAACAGTGATAATAAGCAGTGTGTCACGTAACAGGAACAGCAGGTCTGTCACATCCTGCTGAGAGTTTCAGCATACAGCAATAAGAAACCTGTTCTCACTTTACAATCACTGATCAACAAGTCTGTCAACACAGATACTTTTAAAGCTTCATGATTTTGTTTAGGATTATAAAACGCAAACAACACCAACATGCAAAGTAAACAAATAAGAAGCAGTGCAGCAACACACGCGGCATCTTTACATGACATCCAAAAGAAACGAGCTGTCAGTCACAGTATATTGTGCTTATATTGTTCTTTTATCTTTTTGCAACATTTAACTCACTCTTTCGGTTGATGTGATGTTCCCGGACACAATATCTGCTTCTCTCATTCTTCTCTCACGAATATCTGAGTTTACCTGTGACGTTTAAACACACGGATATTCCTTGAGGAAGATCCGGATCTTCTGCCTGTATCACTTCCGCGTTCTGGATGTGGGCGGGGCTTAGACACGACACTGACCAATAGCGCACGCACTGACGCAACTCAAAACAAGTACACTGACTGTTAGTAATAATTTCGTTGTTTTTACTCTTTAAATTAGTAACTTACTTTTATAGCTTAAACATTTTCCCAGCATCATTATTTGGATGTAAATGGTTGTCTAAACTGTTGTTGAAATGTAACGTAAACATCACGTGGTAGATGTTACTTTCCTCCGCGCTGTAAGTATGTGCAAATCAGAATCGTCTGGCAGGTCGTATATTTATTTGTATTGACTGACAGTCTGGGCTGTATTCCAGAAAGCTGGATTAATTTACCATCAGATTAACCCTGAACTCTGGGTTGATTAACCCAAAACCTGCTTACTCGGGGTATGTCGGTTCCAAAACACCTGTGTTAAGTTAGTTTAATCAACCTACTGCTAATAACCTCGAGTTAATGCGCGCGCACGGCGAACATAAAAGGCATTTTCAATGGAGCGCCGAATTCAGGAGTCACCATGAAAACTAAAGTTACGTGTGGGAGTTATAGAAGTTTTAATGTTGTCTTATGAGGAGTTCAAGCCCATTATAATGAAAAGAGCAATACAGCTGCATGTGCGAGGGAAAGACAATTCGTTTGGCAAAAAATAACAGAGTAAATACGTAAATTTTTTTATTTTATTTTTTTATTACATTTTAAATATGCGTGCCTTTCTTTTGTTAATTTGCAAAGTTGAACAATTGAGCATGTGGCATGACTCGACAAGTATTTACTTTTCTCTACATCAGTTTCTTAAGAATACAGTGTATATTGACAAGAAATATTTAGACCTCTTGCTTTATAAGGTGCAGTTCTTCTGGAGCCTAAAGAACTCTTTCCCAAGTAAAAATGAAACGCAAAAACATTCTCCAAAAAGGTAATATTTTATTTTACCTGCTGTAAGATCAATGTCTTAAGTTACTTTTACAGTATTCTTCCTATAAAGCTAATAGAAAGAAGGCTGAGGCCCGTCTAACTGGCGGAGGTCCACCTCCTCTCACCCCATCTGAGGAGTTGGCTCTTAATAAAGGTCACCCTGTGGTCGATGGTATTCCAGAGGGCACTTCGTCAGACCTCCCACAACAACTCAAGTGACTTGGTACAATGTAGGTATACCATATTAGTACTTATGATTATTTAGTCATACGTTTGGACAAAACGATCATTAACTCTTGTAATTAAGAAAAAGGCTAAATGCTTTACAAATGCAGTCATTGTTTCACTTGTGCATTATGTATACATATTCTATTTTACAGCATATGCTGTATACAGTAATCTTTTTTTTTAATTCTCGCATGTTCCTAATGCCTTTATTCAGTGTCTGTCATACTTTAGTAATTTACACATCGAGTATCTTTTTTTCTTGCAGTTGCTGATGGACGCATTGTATTATTGGATCCTCCTGAAACCACACAGTCTGTCACAATTGTTAGTGATGCATTTTAAGAACCAGTTGCTTTTAGATTTGATGATGATGATGAAGAAACCGAACCGATGTCTGGTTTCTGAGCCCAGTGTCTGCGTGGGCTCAGGGACAATCCAAATAGGGCATGTGACATCAGTTGCTTGTGTGGTACATCACAACATTGCCATAATAAGAGGAGAGAGGCATCCCCCCCATCCTGATGAAGATGACCTATTAGTCAAAATAAACCTATTAGGAAATGTCAATTAATTGAAGTAGATGACAGAATTTCTGAGAGCAAACCTGCCACCCTGTGGAATTCTTCTTTAATAAAGCGCACAGGTTTATGGCCAGAGAACTGTACAGAAGTGTGTCACGCATACTGTCCGAACGGCTCTCCACATGCGCTGCATCGGCCACATTATCGAGAAAACTCCCCGTGACAAAAAAGCGCAGAGCAATACAAAGAATGGGTTCGGTGCTAAACCCGTAGTTTGTCACATTTGAGATGTCTGGTTTTAGTAGGTTTGTTAAATAAATTAACGACTCCTTAGAAAAACGATAGCGCTCCTGCAAATATTCGTTAGGATAAGAAAAGACATCGAGACGTGGTCTTATGACCCTCTCACGGCGATAAAACCCCGTATAATCTGTGCCTCTACATCCACAGGATCCGCATCAAAAGGGCAGAAACCGCTCAGAAACAAACGAACCCTGCAACACAACCTGCTCCGGTTCTCCTCAGAGAGTCAGTTGCTATGGTTACTTACATAACCCGAAAGTTACCTCTGTTTATGGAACCGAAAGCAGAGGTTATCCGCTTACTTACTCCTAAACTTACCCGGGTAAATCACATAACCTGCTTTCTGGAATACACAAATGATCAATTATGAAATGTTTGCATCAATATTTTCCTGCACGTGTGCTCAGAAAGTTAAACCAACAGCACGTTTACCTGCAGCAGCAACATGTGTATTTTTATTTTTTAATCAATTCATTAAAGTTCCAACGTCGCTTTTTAAGTGGTATATAATCATTGTGGACACATGCTACAAACGTGCAAAACGTCGTACACATGTCGCGCAACAGATCTCCAACAGAGCGCTATACATGAGCGCCACCATGCGGTGATGCTCGAGCTATACAGCGCTGTTGTGTGTTAGTTTGGGATGTTTTCTAAAAGCATTAGGAGGGTTAGCCAACTATGGGCGCAAGTTCCATTTCCTAACGATGCTTTTGGGAAACGCATCCTTGTTATTTTGTAAATCACTGTGAACGTCCGATTCTCGAATGAGTCATTCTTTTGAACCGAATCTATGTAATGAATCAGCGGAACTGGCGTGCGTTTCCCAAAAACATCGTTAACAAACTATGGTCTCAAGTCCCGTCGTTACCAACATAGTTCAACGATTCGGTGTTGGTAACGACGGTACTTGAGACCATAGTTTGTTAACGATGCTTTTGGGAAACTCACCCCAGAATTGAAAGACTCGGACAAGTGAATCACTCGCTGAAATGAATCAGATTCAGAGTGACTCACCGCTTCCCGAAAACAGGAACTGAACTCGTGCCCATGTAATACTGGAACAAACCTCTCAACACAAAGCGATGATTAAAACCCGAATTGTGTAAATATAAAATATGTAACACGTTGTAAATACTAATCTTTGTAAGTAATGACTATATGAATGTGATTCTTTTAGTAACCGTGAGTTGTGTGCGCTGATGTAAATTGAGGTGGAAACTGTGTGTGTTAGAAGAAAGTCGACGAGTCAGAACACAAAGAAACTCAACTTTACTTCTTAATGGGTTAGTACATTTTAATTTTGATAACTATTATAAAGTCTGAAGAATGTCTTGAAGAACGTTGAAAGTCGTTCTGCTGTTCTCTTTAATTTAAACACTGTATGTCATGTGATAAGCATGAAGAATGGTAATGGGTAAATTATAGATGGATATCACATGATCACAGCTGTGTGTGTCTCTCAGCAGGTTTGATGATGATGATGATGATGAAGGATCAGTGATGGGTGTGAGTCTGATGATGGAGTCACATCAGATGTCTTCAGGTGTGAATGGAGGCGTGCAGGTCTCTGAGCTCTACATCAGACTTTCTGCTCTTACACTCATGTTTTGTGGCACTCTGCTGTTTGGCTTCAGTCCGCTCTTGATCATGAGACGGGCCGTGCACTTCACCTCAGATTCAGGTACGGTGTAATGTGTGATGATGTCATCAGCGTGTCTGTGAGTGATTCTCATCCGTGTCTCTCTGTGTGTTAAAGGATCTCGTCACAGAGCGTTGAGTCTGATGTCCAGCTTTGCCAGCGGGGTTTTTCTAGCGACTGCAATGTTGTCGCGCCTCCCACAATACCTGGACAACATAACACAGATGTTCAGTGGTCTTGGGGTCACGGTGAGTCTGTGTTCATTTGTTTTCGTAAAGGATAATGTCATTACACTCGCAGTGGCAAACACTTGAGTTCATTTTTTATGCAGAGACTATTTCATTTGTATTTGTCTGTAAACAGCTTCACTTCCCCTTACCCGAGTTCATTCTGGTCATCGGCTTCCTGGTCGTCTTTGTGGTCGAACAAATTCTGCTGGCTTTCAGAGACCAGTCCCGTGACATGTCTTATGAGAAAGAAGCTCTGCTGGACTCTGGTCTTCAGTCAGGAAAAGTCTTCAGCAGGAGACGACTGTCAGTGACGGACGGATCGCGTTGTCCAGAGGACGAGAGGTCACGCGCAGGTCTGCGAGTGTTTCTTCTGATGTTCAGTCTGTGTCCGCACGCCTTCTTTGAGGGTCTGACCGCTGCAGCGCATCACCCGGTCATCTGCTCGGCTTTGGTTCTCCACGAGGGAATCGTCGCCGTCGCTCTAGCGTTCAGACTGACCTATTACGATCTCCGTCGGACAGCGGTGGTCGCCGCTTTGCTTCTCTTCTCTCTCGCGCGTCCGGCCGGGATGGGGCTCGCCATCATCCTGAGGGAAAAGAAGCCGAGCGCTCGGGTTCAGCTGGTTCACTGTGCAGTAGAGGGTCTGACGTTAGGGATCTTCATCAATGTCACCGTTATGGGATTGCTGGGGCAGGGATTGGCCTCTTCAAAGCATCGCATCCATAAAGTAGCTTTTCTCCTTACAGGCTTTGCAGTCGTTACTGCCGTTCTGTTCATGAAAACATAAACCTCCTTCAAGAAGTTTTGTAAAGGTTTTCAGTATTAGCAGACAGACTGGTGTAGTTACAGTATGACTTCTACCAGCAGGTACTAAATAACCAAACAAACAACCAGCTGAGCCTTAAACCTTTGGCTGGAACATGAACGCAAAAAGGCTTGGTTGTTTCTGGTCATAACAGTTGTGTCACACACAATGCACATTGTGTTATTGCTTTTATAAAATAGTTGCTTGCTGCATATTTAAAACATGAATTTAATATTTTTTTATGAGAGTTATAAGGATTCCTCCTTCTGTTGGAGGATCTAGCTCCTGATGTGTAAAGTGATGTCAATAGTTGTTGTGCGGTGATTTTGCTGAAATCCTGTATTGGCCAGTGAGCTGACAAGATCATAACACATCTGTTATATAATATCAAATATTACACGCATGAAGACTTTTAGAATCTAGATCCTGCATCGTTTGTCATTAGACTGTTAGAGATAGAGATAGTTTTGTGTTCATTTATGTATTACTGCAGTGCATATATTACCTTTCTTTAATCATTTTAATGAAAGGCTGTTTCACGAGTTCGCCTTTGCAGATAATAAAGCGAGAGGAATGATATGCTGTCCGGGGAGAGGACTGTGAGCTCAATACCTGCCCGAACACAGAGAGGAGACGGGGTGGTGGTGGACGCTGAAAGACGTTGGGCAATCTGCTTGATTCTTTAGAGAGGTTCTCTCTGTGCTGGTTGGGCAGATGGTGGGATTATACTGATGATGCACCGGACGAGTTTATTATCTGCACGTGCTCCTCCCGAAATGTGTTCATAAAACCTATTATAAACTTATAATAATAACACTAATTGTCTTTTATTACTTTCATCATTTCAATTCAGTGTTTACTTTTGCCAGAGTGCCCATATACCTGTAACATGAAGTTAAAGAGTTTTATTTTGTTGACAGTAATACAGTTGTAAACAAGAAGTGATAAGCCAAGTGTAAACTAACAAAAGCTACAATAAAAAGCTTAATTGTTGTATTGTGTTTCTGTTTAGTTTATTCATAGATATAGTATTCATGTATTTAGTTTGCCTGTCTTGTGTAGTTCATCATGTTCAGTACCAGTCCAAAGTTTAGACACAACTGACAAAAATGTTTCTCCTGATTTCTTTGTAAATAAACATATAATTGTGCCAAAATATTATTAGAAAACTAACATTTTATGAATTAAATAAATTTGGATTTGGATATTTGGAATGTTCTCTATAGTGTTCCTTTATTTTTGATGATTTTAGTCACAACATAATTCCCACAGTTACATTTGTGTTATTTCATGGTTTTGATGAGTTTACAAGTAAACAATCTAGACAACAGTGAGTTTTCTGGTACTGCAGCAGCTCACAGCAGATACACGTGTATTGTTTTTCACACACAGACTTCATGTTGTGTTGTGTGTGTGTGTGTGTGTGTGTGTGTGTGTGTGTGTGTGTGTGTAAGTCTCGCTCGTGCCCCTAGAGGGCCCATCTGTCTGTCTCTCTCTGTCAGTCAGTCAGTGTGTGTCTGTGGGTTCTCGGGTTCGTGTCTGTGGGTTCTCGGGTTCGTGTATGTGACTTCGGGTTCGTTCATCATGTCCTCCGCGGGTGCTGCAGGAGCTTGCGGAGCCGGATCGACACCGGGACCAAATCACGGCGCGTCCAACCCGCGAAAGTTCAGCGAGAAAATCGCGCTGCATACGCAGAGACAGGCGGAGGAGACAGCGGCGTTTCAGCAGGTCATGATGGACCTCACCTCCACCCGGGTAACACACACACACACACACACACACGGGCCGTGGGTCCCGGTCTCCCTCAGAAAATGTCAAAGACGTGTTTTTCTCTTGATTTCGGGAGCGCGCCCGGTGGGCGGCGGGAGTGCGCACAAGCAGGTTGTTAGCATGCTAGCTAACGGAAGCTAACGAAATAACTTGGATTCGGTTTAATCAGTATTAATTGAAGCCCTTAGATTGTGTGCAGATGAACGACGGGTGTTATTAAAACAGGATAAGAGTAAGTGTGTGTGTGTGTGTGTGTGTGTGTGTGTGTGTGTGTGTGTGTGTGTGTGTGTGTGTGTGTGTGAGTGAAATGTGCTCTTGATTGTTGTGTGTGACAGACAGGAAGCGCTTTAGCTGCAGTTTAGCACGAGCTCAGGTATATACATGACATCATATAAACACACATCTGTATTATTGTCACTGGATTCACAGTAAAGTTCATATATAAAGGAAATGATGACACATTTAATTCATCTGATCAAATCAATCACAGATTACATCATACAGAGGAAATGTGATTGACACATGTGTCCATTAGTTTACTGATTATATTTTGATGAAGGTCATGATTATAGGGATTAAAGTTAAAGTGAACATACATACTGTGAGACATATAACACTGTGGTTTGCGACAGCTTTGTTTTAATGTTCACTTGTATGTTGTTGTACTGATGCTTTCTTTACCCATAAAGAATGTGAAGCATGTTTTATACCTGCATTACAGTGTTAAAACATGAAACATGAGGTTAGAAATACACAATAAAGGACAGAAATCTTACCTGAATTCATGCAAATATTCAGTCCTACTGATGTCACGGCTTATTTCTTTCATGAGGAATGTATGAATATATGTGTATTACTGAAGATGAGGATTACCATCCACACGTAACATCTCTGTGTTTATGTCAAGACTTTTTTCAGGTGTTATTTGTGAGACATTTAGTACTGCGTTCACTACAAACAGAAAGTCTCATACACTTGACAGTAGAGAAGAAACCTGTTTATAAATACTGTATGTGCACAGAAATGCTTTAACATTAGACACACTGTGATGATCTGATCTATCTGCTGTACTGAACATTATTTGTGTTTAAATGAACTCAGATTGTGAGCTGTCTGACGGTGTTATTGACTGTGTCATGTCAATGTGATATTAAGAAGAAATCTCTAATCTTCTTTCCCTGATTCACAAAAGTGAAAAGAATTCAAAAGGCATATCATAATGATTTATAAGTTGAGCTGTCCTCTGTGATTTCACTGGAAATGTCCGTTTGATGTTATTTGACTTTAACCCATGTGAAGAAAAGATGATGATGATGATGATAGAGATGCAAAAGTCTGTGATCGTCCTGACAGCAGATGAACGACTGCAGGAACGACATCTGCTGCTGGAGATCTTTACACATGCTTAACTCATGATTGTTTCTTCAGATTCAGGCGCAGAAGGTCAGATTATCCAGAACCCAGGGCCCGTATTACGGTGGATCTCTGCCCAACGTTAACCAGATCGGCAGGAACCTGTCAGAATTGCAGGTGTTTGTCTGTTCTTCAGCTTCTTTAGTGTGTGTGTGTGTGTGTGTGTGTGTGTGTGTGTGTGGACCAAGTGTCCCCACCAAAATAGTAATATCAGTCATTTTTTGATCTTTGGGGACATTTGTTTGGTCTCCATGAGGAAAACCGCTTATAAATCACACTAAATATTGTTTATATGATGTCTAAATGCAGAAAGGAGTAGGGTACAATATAGTTTGTACAGTATTAATTGTGTATATTTGTGTCTCGCAGGGCTCGTTTCAGTCTCCGCTGGACTCGAATCGCTCCACGCGACATCATGGTCTGGTGGAGAGAGTCCACAGAGACAAACGCTTCATCTCGCCCAGCAGACCCTACAGGAGACACGTATCCTTCTGTTCACAACACGTCACAAACATCTGAATCAGAGATCCTAATAATCCTCAGTTTAATAACTGCTGACATGAGAGTTTATTCCACTGTGTTTATACTGTAATCTTAAGAAGAACTGTATATATATCCCTGACCTCTGACCTCAGATGGACGCCTCTCACAGCGGTTCTATGTATCTGTCTCCGCCTCCTGACCCCAGCTGGAGAAGGTGACATGTTGATTTGTTGTCACTAACATGTAACCCACCTACAGTCACATGGAAATAATGCTTTCTGTGTGTAATTGTGTGTGATGGTGTGTTGGCAGCAGCAGTATAAGTCTGTCTGTGAGAGAACATTCTTTGTTTTGCTCTTTGCTTCTGGTTTAGTCCAGTTGTTTTAAATGACTGATTGTTCTGGTTCTGGTTCTCTTCTTCTGTTCTGGTTGTTGTTTCTGCGTGAGGTGCGACAACTTTCACTCATCATACAGTTCTGCTTTTACTCATTGGAAACGATCAGTCCGCAAACATCTTAAAACATCTTAACATGGAGATGAGCGCTGTACTAACACACACGTGTAATCTGTTCATCAACATCATAACGCCTTCACACCTGTACTGACCATCAGCTCTGCTCTGCGTTTCTTCAGTCTTCTCTTCTTCTTCTCCTCTCGTTCTTTGGCCTCTCGATTTCTTTCTCTGTTCTGGAAATAACAGATGTTTTTCTGTCAATCATGAAGGAACTGGAACAATAACTTTTCCACGGACAAGAGCCATATATTCCATCAGCTTCCTACCACAGCACTCAACAGGTGATCTCTCTCTCTGTCTCTGTCTCTCTCTCTCTCTCTCTCTCTCTCTCTCTCTCTCTCTCTGTCTCTCTCTCTCTCTCTCTCTGTCTCTCTCTCTCTCTGTCTCTCTCTCTCTCTCTCTGTCTCTCTCTCTCTCTCTCTCTCTCTCTCTCTCTCTCTCTCTCTCTGTCTCTCTCTCTCTGTCTCTCTCTCTCTGTCTCTCTCTCTCTCTCTCTCTCTCTCTCTCTCTCTCTCTCTCTCTCTCTCTCTCTCTCTCTCTCTCTCTCTTCTCTCTCACTCTGTTCACTTTTCTTGAGTGTCTGCATTGTTCTGCTGACGTGGAGTTTTTCTTTGAGACTCTTTTTATCGTCCTGACTCGTTCACATCACAACACTGCCTATGATTCACTGTTGAATCACTCTTGAGATTCACTTCTTTATATTAATCGATAGATTATGTAGCCCAAATGTAACCCAAACACCTCTCTCTCTCTCTCTCTCTCTCTCTCTCTCTCTCTCTCTCTCTCTCTCTCTCTCTCTCTCTCTCTCTCTCTCTCTCTCTCTCTCTCTCTCTCTCTCTCTCTCTCTCTCTCTCTCTCTCTCTCTCTCTCTCTCTCTGCAGAACTAACTCAGACTCAGCGCTTCACACCAGTGTTATGAATCCACCTGCTGGTGAGTCGTTCAGTAGAGGACAGTCATTTACTCCACAGAGCAGATGTGGTGGTCAGTGTCTTTAACACACACACACACACACACACAGTGAGCTGTGGTTTGGTTATGATGAGGTTCTGTTTTTCCTGCAGTCTTCTCGTATCCTGTCCCTCCCATTAAAGAGAACGGTCCAGATGAAGGAGCTCTCCTGAAACCCTGGGACTCCAGAAAGGTGCACAAACATCCCATGTTCTTTTGTTGTGTGTTTGTGTCAGCAGTGTTCAGGATAAATCATTGTCTCCAGAAATGAGTTAAATCTTCCAGTATTTTTGGATGTTTTTTTGGACTAAATGTTGAAATGGATTAAGGGATTTCTGACGGATTTCCGTTAATTGCAGTGAGTCAACGACGGATTTCCGTCAATTGCAGGGTTCCCACCTGTACTTAATGTCCTTAATTACTTTTCATCATTTTAAGGCCATGAATCGACTTACACTTCTTAAATAGTGTAATAAATAGGTCTTAAATTAAGGAAAGACTGGGTGTTTGTGATTAAAGCCTGGAGTGGAGTGAAAGCATGTTCCTCTCTTCACTCCGCTCCGGGTCCACTCATCCGCTCATGGAAAACACTGCTCTGTGTTTACTCCATTTTAAAAGTTATTCCAATATATTTATTTTTTTCAATCATGAACGTCTGAACACGACATTTATAATACTTAATAAAGTTATGTGGATGGTTGTATTATTTGTCAAGGTATTGTTTATAATGTTTTCATTAAAAACTTTAATCCCTGGGTTTATAGTAATTATGATGATCTCATCTTCACATCTAATACACATTTCTGTTTGTGTGTTTAATCTCTTAAGCTTCCGCTGTTGTCTTCACGACCAAAGTCCTGTGAGGTGCCTGGAATAAAGTGAGTTCAACTGACCAAACACACGTCTGACCATTAGACCTGCACGAGTCTATCAGCGTGTGCTCTTATCAGCTATGTGTCTCTCTCTCTCTCTCTCTCTCTCTCTCTCTCTCTCTGTGTCTGTTTCTTTACTCCTGCTGTCTTTGTAGTGTCTTTCCTTCTCCAGACCAGCAGGGCGGCGCTCCTCACACACAATCAGTGTTGAATACGGGTGGCTCGCTGCCAGATCTCACCAGTTTGCACTTTCCATCACCGTTGCCCACCCCGCTGGACCCGGACGAGCCCGGTTACCCCACGCTCAGCGGAGGAAGCAGCACGGGTAACCTGACCTCCACCCTCACCCAACTGGGCATCAACACCTTCCACTCTCCAGGTGCACACAGATGATGAGACACGTTTTGTTTTATTCATGAGGTTTATGTAGTGGCACGTAGAAATGCAGTTTTGTTTTTCATCTTGGTCAGAGTAGCTCTGTGTGGATGACGTGTCTCAGAGGATTTTCGTCATGAATGGTTTGGTTCTAAATGAATTGTTACACTCCTCTCGTCTGCAGGTCTGCTGCCGTCTCTGCAGGGCGCTCTGAGTAACCCTTCCCTCCAGTCGTCGCTTAGCAACCCCAACATCCAGTCATCACTCAGCAGTCATTCGTTCCCCAGCTCGCTTAGCTCCGCCTCCCTGCACTCATCTCTCAGCAACCCCTCCCTCCAGTCCTCGTTAAGCTCCTCCCCTTCTCTGAGGTCATCACTCAGCAATCAGTCATTGCGTTCCTCCCTCAGCAACTCCTCCCTCAGCGGTCAGTCTCTCCAGTCGGCAGCCAGTAAGACTTCTACGGCGGCGTAGCAAGCGGCACGCCAAGACTCGACAGCCAGCCGAGCCGAAAGCAGCACGCCCCCGCAGACGCAGCTGTCTCCTGTCGTTCTCCCGCCTGATACTCGCAGACATCACCCAAAACAGTTCTCGCCTACCATCTCGTCCACCCTCACCTCCATCACGCAGGTAAACGCACATGCCAGATCTGTGTTAATGCGTCACAGGTGGATGCTTGTGATGATTTCATGTGTAGTTTAAATAACATCTGTTACTGTTTCGATCTATGTCTCTCTCTGTCAGGGTGTAGCTCTTGACACCAGCAAGCTACAGGTGGATCAGAGATTTTCGCAGTATTCTTACGGGCAGCAGCAGCAGGTTCAGAAGGGTTTTGTCTCTGCGCAGACGGGCAGCCACGTGCAAACGTTTCATCCGTCGTCTCAGACCGCACAGCTTCACATGCAAAACATGGAGAATCAGCAGATGACGCAGAACTTTAACGCGCAGCTGAAGCAGAACCCCGACGATCAGCAGATCAATCAGTCTCTCAGCGGTGATCTGGACTTTTATAATGTAAGTGCTTCTGATGAGCCGTCAGGGTTTTGTCATCGCGTTGCACCGCACCGCAACCGGTGGACAGCTTAATCAGGTATTTTGTTTTAAATGGATCAGATAATCATTCACCTTAACTGTTACATTTAGCTTCTGCTCTTGTAATATACAAATAATGTTTTTCATCTGAGATACGCGACTGCTGGACCGCTAAAGCAGGTTGTGACATGTTATGGACATTCATGAGTAAAGCGCTTGAATTCTCCAGAATGTCCGTAATATCATCTGCACATTCATTTTGGGAAGAAAATAACACACATGCAGACTAACACTAATAACAAAACAGCATTCTTACACAGACGCATGCAACGAAAGGAACGGTCTCAAATCAAAGCAACCGTTTCAGAATGCGCTTGAGTTAAAATAAATGCTTTTATCATATGATCAATCACATCGTCTTTTTTTACACTGCCAGTAGCCTTTCATTTAGACTAAGAAATATTTTAATGTTCAGTTGAGGAAATGGGGTTTTGAATTACATTTGTACACCTGTCATTTTTTGGCTATATTTGACCTCAGTAGAGGCATATTGCAGTATTAAAGTTAACAAGTAATCGATTAATTGATTGTTAATTTAGGTCGATTATGGAAATTTGTATAAATTGACATCCCTAGTACAGCACCTCCTCGCATTCCATAAAAAAGCACAAACGTTTAAAGTTAATCTGCATTTTACAGAACATTTCTGTTGTGTGCACACCTGCTTGTGTGTTATCTGTATATCCTGGATGAAGAAGTTAAATCAAACTACTGGAATTCGTGAGTCTGGTACTTTGTAGTTAATGGAATGAAATGATGTGAATCATCCCACAGGACACACTGTTTCTGAACTCTCTGCTGGACGATCCGTACCTGACCCTGCAGTTAACTGGTCGACAGAACCAGAACCTCAATCAACAGGTTTCTCACACACACACACACTGTAACTGTTCAGGATTATCATCACACTTTTGCTCTGACTGGTCCATCACAGCATTGAGAGACATGTCATGTGTTGTGTAGCATCTCATCGTGTGTCTGTGTATGTTATTTGCAGTTGGGTCTGGAGTGTCAGGTGGAGGGTTTGAATCATGACGTTGGTTCTGGTACCACAGTTAAGGGTCAGGACAGTTCCTACAGCATCCAGCAGAACACAGAACATCACCAGTGTCAGAGTTACACAGACAGACAGCAAGCTGGTCCCAACATCATCTATACAGGTGAGTGTGTGCTGATTGACTGATGCGGGCGAGCGTGTGCTGATTGACTGATGCGGGCGAGCGTGTGCTGATTGACTGATGCGGGCGGGCGTGTGCTGGTTGACTGATGCGGGCGGGCGTGTGCTGATTGACTGATGCGGGCGGGCGTGTGCTGATTGACTGATGCGGGCGAGCGTGTGCTGATTGACTGATGCGGGCGGGCGGTGCTGATTGACTGATGCGGGATGGCGCGGTGCTGATTGACTGATGCGGCGGCGTGTGCTGATTGGCTGATGCGGGGCAGTTGATTGGCTGATGCGGGTGCGTGTGCTGATTGACTGATGCGGCGGGGCTGGTTGACTGATGCGGGCGGGCGGTGCTGATTGACTGATGCGGGCGGGCGGTGCTGATTGACTGATGCGGGCGAAGCGGTGCTGATTGACTGATGCGGGCGCGGTGCTGATTGACTGATGCGGCGGTGTGCTGATTGACTGATGCGGATGGTGCTGATTGGCGATGCTGGCGGCGTGTGCTGATTGACTGATGCTGGCGAAGCTGCAGTGCTGATTGGCTGATTGTGCTGATTGGCTGATGGCGAAATGCGGTGCTGATTGACTGATGCGGGCGAAGCGGTGCTGATTGACTGATGCGGGCGAAGCGTGGTGCTGATTGACTGATGCGGGCGAAGCGCGGTGCTGATTGACTGATGCGGGCGAAAGTGCTGTTGATTGATGCTGATGCTGGGCGAATGCGGCGGATTGCTGATTGGCTGCTGCAGCTGATTGGCTGATGCGGGCGTATGGCGGTGCTGATTGACTGATGCGGGCGAAGCTGGTGTTGATTGGCTGATGCGGGCGGCGTGTGCTGATTGACTGATGCGGGCGAGCGTGTGCTGATTGGCTGATGCGGGATGGTGCTGATTGACTGATGCGGCGAAGTGTGCTGATTGACTGATGCTGATTGACTGATGCGGGCGAGCGTGTGCTGATTGACTGATGCGGGCGAGCGTGTGCTGATTGACTGATGCGGGCGAGCGTGTGCTGATTGACTGATGCGGGCGAGCGTGTGCTGATTGACTGATGCGGGCGAGCGTGTGCTGATTGACTGGATGATGCGGGCGTATGTGCTGATTGACTGATGCGGGCGAAGCGCAGTGCTGATTGACTGATGCGGGCGATGCGGCTGTGCAGTTGATTGGCTGACTGATGATTGATTGATGCGGGCGAAGCGGTGCTGATTGACTGATGCGGCGAAGCGGTGCTGATTGACTGATGCGGCGAAGCGCAGCTGATTGACTTGATGCGGGCGTGTGCTGATTGACTGATGCGGGCGAGCGTGTGCTGATTGACTGATGCGGGCGAGCGTGTGCTGATTGACTGATGCGGGCGAGCGTGTGCTGATTGACTGATGTGCTGATTGATGATGCGGGCGAAGCTGGTGCTGATTGACTGATGCGGGCGAGCGTGTGCTGATTGACTGATGCGGGCGAGCGTGTGCTGATTGACTGATGTAAATGTGATAGTGTATGTGTGTTTTGTCTCCTCAGGAGATTCTTCTTCAGGACTGTCTAAGGAGATCACCAACGCCCTGTCGGGCGTACCAGGTTTTGAGATGGACCCGTTTTCCTCTGACGACCCGCTGGATGGTCTGGGCATGCTGACAGATGGAGACCTGATGCTTGCTGACCCAGCGGTGGAGGACTCCTTCCGCTCGGACCACCTAAAATAATGGCTGGGGTGTTTGTGAATGTGTTAGCTTCATCTCGTGTGTGTCTTCATGCTAACTGCTGCGCTCGTGCACGTAAACTGTGAGCATTCCTCCCTTTAACTTGCTGCTTGCTCTCCAGCCAGGCAGATATGATATGCCTGCATCACCCTCCTTCAACAGCCCTCAGGATCCTGCAGGAGTTTGATTTCAGTGCACGATAAATCAAACCTGGTTACTGCACAGAATTCATACAGCTGTGCTTGTGTTTTCTCAGCGAGTCTGCTGTAAGACCAGACGTCTCGTGTCAGTCAGTCTGTTTGTTTGAGCAGTGGAAACTAAAGAGTATTTGATGATAATCTATGGCCATGTTTGATATATCATACTACTCTGCAGTATATAGTGTGCATGGTATGCAAATGATGTGTTTGCATAGAACACTCGGATGACCCGTTACATAATGCGCAGTATAAAACAGAGTACAGCGTGTGGAATACTGTATCCCACAATGCAAAGTGCTTGACTTAATCTGCTGTTTTCAGTGTGATCATGTTTTGACCTTGTTAATTGATCAGACTATCAATTGTTACAATATTTTTTTTACACAAAACTTAAAATAATGTGATCATTTATGAACAGTAGCGTTCTACTGTTTAAATGGCAGCGGCTGTTTGTCGTCATGTTGTTATCTAAAATATAATGACCAAATATTTGTGTGTGTGTGTGTGTGTGTGTGTGAGAGAGAGAGAGAGAGAGAGAGAGAGAGAGTCATGTGATCAGGTTTACTGTATCCTCTGGTCTGCACCTCTTCTGCCTGTATTTGCACGAATATTGTCCAGAGCAAGGCCATATACAAAGGAACACATATTTTATGTATAAACTATATTATGTGTACTATAAGATTTATTTTTAAAGAGAGTTGCTATAGATGTCTATGTGCATAAATGTATTTGCATATGAAAACAATACACATTTATATATTGAGGAAGAAAAGTGTCAGGGTTGTGTTTCGGATGTTTAGGATACAAACTCATCACGCATCATTAAATTCAGGTCTTAAAGATCAGAATTATCTTGTGAAGTGTTCTGTAAATGGACACGGCCTTGTCACGGGTTCAGTAACGCTGCCTTTTCTTTAGAAGTGTTGAAGTGTGAGCGTTTGATTTTTCAGCAGTATGTTGTGTTTGATTGTGTGTTGTGCAGGAGTTGAGCTTTCATTCCCACAGTGCCTCATCAAGCGCTAGGGTTCAGATCAGACGGGGTCTGTAGATTTGTGATGCTCAGCGCTGGACGCTGCCGGAGTCAAACATGCAGATTCACATCACCTCATTATTAATGAGGTGCATTTTATATGGAGGGCCAGAGTAATAAAATCATTCCATGCGTTTGGTCATTCACGTGTTTTTGTACACGTAGACAAAGAACAGTTCAAATATTTCTTTATGTATACTTTGGTCGTTCATATTTGTTATCCCTAAATGCAGATGAACGACAAAAGTGTCTAGAACATGAGAACACGTGTCACTGTCTGTATGTAAATATGTATGGGACGTGAGTGTGTGTTTTGTTTTAATGTTACAGCGGCACGTTTATGTCATGTTTAACACCTGCTAATGCATTGCACTGTGTTGAATGAGCTGTTGAACAGCTAGACTCCTATATTCCCCAAAAATGACGAAACTTTGACATTCTCTTATTCTGCTTTAGCTTGTCACGATGGTAACGTGGCCTACCTTTTGTCTTGGTCAAAACATAAAAAGAAACAAAATATTTGCTTTATATTTTAAGATGTACTTTTACAGTTGTTACAGTCATTTGTGTTATTTTGATAAGGGAAACTGTGTTTGCTGTAAATAATGTTCCTAAAGGATAGTATCTTCTAACAGAACATTTTATAAGGCTGTATCCTCACCATATTTGACAGAAAAATAAAGAGTTGAGATGAAGATTTGACTCAGTGTGACATCATTTCCTGTCTGATGAGTGTGTTCAGTAACATTACACATAGCCCCAGCCTCTGCTGTGTGTGTGTCTGTCTGTGTGTGTGTGTGTCTGTCTGTCTGTCTGTGTGTGTGTGTGTGTGTGTCTGTGTGTCTTCGGTGTGTGTGTGTCTGTCTGTGTGTGTCTGTCTGTCTGTCTGTCTGTGTGTGTGTCTGTCTGTCTGTGTGTGTGTGTGTGTCTGTCTGTCTGTCTGTGTGTGTGTCTGTCTGTGTGCGTGTGTGTCTGTCTGTGTGTGTGTGTGTCTGTCTGTGTGTGTGTGTGTGTGTCTGTCTGTCTGTCTGTCTGTGTGTGTGTGTGTGTGTGTCTGTGCGCTGTGTGTGTGTGTGTGTGTGTGTGTGTGTCTGTCTGTGTGTGTGTGTGTGTGTGTGTGTGTGTGTGTGTGTGTGTGTCTGTCTGTCTGTCTGTCTGTCTGTGCGTGTCTGTGTGTGTGTGTGTGTGTCATTAGAGAGTTTTACTTGTAAAGCAGAAATCACAGTGTAGATTATGTTTGATTCTTCATTATCATACAGAATGTAATTCTACATTTACATTTATTCATTTAGAAGATGCTTCTATCCAAAGTGACTTACAGGTGCCTCTCCTGCCTACTGGTCCAACACTAACTCTAGCAGTGCAGCATTACATGACGTTATAAAGACTAGTGTATCTGAGTCAGTGTGTCATGATGACGCTCAGCCTGCAGGAGGCGCGCGCGTCTCACATGTAAACACGAGAAGATTCAGTGTTTGTTCATATACATCACGTGTGTCCACGCAGCACGTTTAGAAATATGCAGTAAGATGAAATAATAAAGTGTAAGTGATTATGTTTGTCTTGCAGTAGCACTTGGGGGACTCGAGACTCAGTATGGCGGTAACGCTCCTCCGAGCCGCCAGGCGTCAGTCCGCGCGTCGCGTCGCGTCGCTTCTGCAGCTGCGCGCTGTGGCAGTTTGTGTGTGTGATCTCAGTCCGTGATGGCGACCGGAGGTCCGATACGTGCAGCTGCTGACCGAACCGACTGACACGAGAGAATGATCCGCAGCTTCAGGATGAGATGAGACCCGAACCCACCGATCTGAGCCGAGCCGCCGCCGCTGCTGCTGCTGCTGAGGTAAGACCGAACCGAACCGAACCGAACACAGCTCGTGCTAAAATCATCACAACGTCATTTAATATTACAGTTACAATCACAACCTGAACCTGTGTGTGTGTGTGTGTGTGTGTGTGTGTGTGTGTGTGTGTGTGTGTGTGTGTGTGTGTGTGTGTGTGTGTGTGTGTGTGTGTTTAATGACAGACTGAACGTCTGTTGTGTGAAGTGACGTACAACACATTCAATCTTAAAATCATTTATCAGCGTGTGTGTTTGTGTGTTTCTCGGGGTTCGAACCCACGGCCTTTACTTTATATCAGTCGTATATCAGCACCTGTGCGGTCATGATGTGTGACGGTGATTATGTGACACACACGAGTTCTTTATTGACCTGTTCGGTTGTTTCTAGATGTGACTGTCATCTGCTGTTTTATCATCATTTCTCTCGTCAGTAATAACAGATGAATCGTGTATGAGACCGACAGCAGCAGGACATGTGAAGCTGCAGTGATGCAGCAGATGCATGTGGAGTTCTTCTGCAGCTGTTCATGTTTGAGGAAGTGAATGTTAAAAGTGCTTAGAAAGAGCTAAAGTGAGCAATGACAGGAAATGAACAGAAACAGGAAGTTCACTTCTCTATTAAACCACAGAAACGGCTCATCCGCTCGTGTGTTAGGACGCTGGTGTTTGTGTAACCTGCTCGTCTGTTAATGACAGAAACTGTCTTTGAAAAGCTCTTTGTGATGCGAGTGTGAAGATGATGTGATGTGTGTGTGATTATATATAGTGTGTGTGTGTGTGTGTTTCAGTGCGCTTTGATAGGAAACTTGCTGCTGGTGATACAGTAAGTGAAGGTCATCATCAGAAAACATTCATCACCTGCTTCCTGCACGGTGACCTTTGACCCCTGTGAGGGTGTATTACACACTGATGTGAGTGTCATTAGGAAGCATCACATCACAGATGAAATGGAAACCTGTGTGTGTGACAGGAAATGTGCTGCTGACAGTGTGAACATCCTGTGTGTGTGTTTCAGTTCTGTCAGGCTGCAGGTACACACGCACACACACACACACACACACACACACACACACACACACACTACGCCTTTTTGTACCACTCTCTCCACCCCTCATATGCACATGAAACGAGCAGATTTGTTGTGTAATTATATGTTTGACAGTCTGATGTCTGTGTGTGTAACACACACGTGTGTAGTGGGTTAACGGATCATGACGTTTCCTGTTTGTCTTACACACTGAGGTGAGAGAAGGAGAATTTGAGCACAAAAAGTACCACAAAAGGTAAAATAGTCTTCACAGAAGTTTGTGTAACTCTTTTGTGTGTGCAGTAGTGTGTAGATTGGCGTTATGTCAGACGAGAGATGCCCTCAGCTGGTGGATTATTTCGTTGTGGCCGGTCTAGCGGGCGACTCGTGTCCGCTGGATGAAGACGGGCGTGAGCGGGGCGTGCGGGCGGTTCAGCCCATCACAGATCTGGCCGTGATCGCTCGAGGGTTCGCCGAAGAGGTTCCGGAAGGTTTCACCTGCATCGAGAAAACACAAGGAGGTCATCCGGCAGAACTGAGCGCCGGCTTACTGAACAACCCGCACATGTACCTGTGTTACAGACGAGGACACGACAAACCGCCCATTGTTGAGCTCGGGTGAGACGCACAACATATCTTGCGTAACACAGCTCAAAAAACCGTGTTCTGCTATGATGTGTGTTTGTGGGTTCCAGCGTTCTGTACGAGGGGAAAGACTCCATCAGGCCGGGATGGCACGCGATCGAGACCACCCCGTACAGCCGCTCGGCCAGTCTCAGTTCTAGTGGTCCCACGACCCACCGGACGTTCCTGATGTTCCGCAGAGCTCCGGACTCTCAGGCTCTCAACACTCTGGGTGTGACGGAGATCTCGCTGCTCATGCCCAGCAAGGGTGAAGCAGCACCGCACACCTACTGCAGAGTCGACAAGAACCTCAACACCGGCATGGTGCATATACCTCACACACACACACACTCCTCATTCATTCTCTCTCTCTCTCAGTGTCTGTCTCTTTGGTTTATTATTGTTCTGTGTTTCTCTTGCAGTGGGGTCCAGCGCTGTATCTCTGCTACAAGCGTTCAGTGGCTAAAGCAAACGCTCTGGCGTATGAGGCAGGTGAGTGTCATCCAGCTACACGCACAATACACACATGTGGTGATGTATCATAGCTCATATCATAAATGTGCATTCAAACTGTCTTTATATATTGTTATTCCTGCTATTTTTGCACTATTGTCTATATTGTATATTTGTACAGTTATTCTTGTTATCATCTGTGTCCTGTCGCTGTCATTCTGTAACACTGTGGAGATTCTGTCACTACAACAAATTCTTCGCATGTGTAAACACACCTGACAATAAAGCTCATTCTGATGTTGTGTTGTGTTCAGGTCTGATTAGTCGTTATCCAGAGGAGGATCTGGAATCGTTTCCATTGCCGGACTCCGTGCCCGTGTTCTGTCTGCCCATGGGTGTTACTGTGGAGAGCTGGCCGCTCGACACCAAATACCAGCTGCCCGTCTTCTCCACGTTTGTCCTCACCAGCGCTTCAGGAGATAAGGTCCCGATCCCGGCCACTTACACGACAGCCAGTCGCAGTGGCGAGTTCGCCAGTAAAAGCTCTCTGTGTGTGTTCAGGTGTACGGTGCTGCCATACAGTTTTATGAGGCGTATCCTCGCGAGTCTCTGTCTGAGCGTCAGTGTGTTCATCTGGGTCTGCTCAGCGTGGTGGACCGGCGACCCATCACCAACCGCAGCCTGCAGGTGAAAAAGAGCATCTGTGTGCTGTCTCATTGGCCCTTCTTCAGCGTCTTCCAGAAGTTTCTCACATTCATCTACAGATACTCCATCTCTGGACCTCACGTGCTGCCGCTGGAGAAGTAAGTTCAGCTGATGTTGTTTAGTGCGGTCGATCGCTCGCATGTCACCGATCTACTGCTTCTCTCTCTGTGTCTGTAGGCACATATCGAGCTTCATGCACAACGTCCCGTTCCCGTCTGCTCAGCGTCCTCGTATCCTGGTGCAGGTGAGGTCACTGGTGTTGACGGAGGTGTTGTGTTGTGTATATGTCAGCATGTGGATGACGTGTCATTAAAGCGTGACGCTTCCCCGCAGGCGTCGGCCTCTCTGCTGCAGTAAGACCGTTCCAGTGGTCATGTGGGTAACCGGGGGGGTGGAGGGGGTGGAGGGCTTTAGAGATCAACTGTAGAAGAAGACAGTAATTACCAATAATCCGCCACTTGATTCTCAACTCAATGACTTTATTCATGTTTTGATTGATGAAATGATTTGGTGTTGGGCTAAAAACACACACAATCTGTCCTGATCTGAGTGAGTCTGTGTGCAATCCAGGTGTGTGTATTTATTGTGTTTTGTGTTTTCGTAGCTCTCTCCATATGATAATCTCTTGCTCTGTCAGCCTGTGTCATCTCCACTGCCGCTGAGGTAAGACACATTCATCCGTCTGTCTGTCTGTTTTCAGCGTCAGATGCATGTGCTTGTGCTACACACATTTGGCAGCTGTTTCGTAACTCTTTATTCTGATTGGCCGGTGTGTTTGCTCTCAGCGGCGCCAGCTTCGTGAAGTTGCTGCAGAATTTAGGGCCAGAGAACACGTGTGCGCTGCTGCTGGCCGTCCTCACCGAACACAAGCTGCTGCTGCATTCCCTGCGGCCTGACGTGCTGACGTCCGTCAGTGAGGCGCTGGCGTCGGTGAGCTCTGCTTCACACCCGCAGGTAAAAGATGATAGATTTCAGAGCTCACGTCTGTGTTTCGTCTTTCATCTGAATCCGGCAGATGACGTTTCCTTTGCGCTGGCACTGCCCGTACATCCCGCTGTGCCCTCTGCGTATGGCGGACGTGCTCTGTGCCCCCATGCCTTTCATCGTGGGCGTCCACTCCAGTTACTTTGACCTGTATGACCCTCCGTCTGATGTGGTGTGTGTGGATCTGGACACCAACACCATTTTCCAGTGAGTTGAGTTGTGATTTGTGTCAGATGTGTTTCAGTGTGTGTCTGTGTGTTAACTGTGAGCTGAATCCCTCAGGTGTGAAGATAAGAAACCGCTCACCTGGAGATCTTTGCCCAGGAAACATGGGAAAGCTCTGCTGACTTCACTGAGCAATCTGCACAAAACCCTGGAGAGCAGTGAGTGACATCACACATCACATGACACGCCTCTGTCACATCACCTCCTGCTCATCTCTCTCTCTCTGTCTCTCTGTCAGTTTATACTACCGGTCAGGAGGAGGCGACGCTGGAGTTCTTGTTGACGGATTATGATCTGATATACGGCCGTCAGAAGCAGCTGGAGTTGGAGATTCAGGAGGCGTTTTTGCGTTTCATGAGTTGTTTGTTGAGAGGTTACAGGTCTTTTCTTCTGCCCATCACACAAGCGCCATCAGACAGAACCACAGACTGCAGTTCACTCTTTAACCTGCAGGGTGCGCTCAACGTGTCACGTTTTTTTGTATATAAACTTCTGTTTGTTTATTTCTTTATGTCAGGGGGTGTTTTGTGTTTTCCGCAGGGTTTCTGAAGTCTCGTGAGCGTACGCAGCAGAAGTTTTACACGTATCTCACTAAGACTCAGATGTTCACGCAGTTTGTAGAAGAATGTTCATTCGTCAACGACAGACACACCAGCCTTGAGTTCTTCGATGAGTGTGTGCAGAAGGTGTGTGTGCGTGTTTGTGTTCATGTGACCACAGCAGCCAATCAGATTCATCGGTTAATTGTCCATACTACAAACATTCTCTCTCTCTCTCTCTCTCTCTCTCTCTCTCCCTCTCTCTCTCTCTCTCTCTCTCTCTCTCTCTCTCTCTCTCTCTCTCTCTCTGTCTCTCTCTCTCTCTCCACTCTCTCCTCTCTCTCCTCTCTCTCTCTCTCTCCCTCTCACCTCTCCTCTCTCTCTCTCTCTCTCTCTCTCTCTCCCTCTCTCTCTCCACCTCCCTCTCCTCACCTCCTCCTCTCTCTCCCTCTGTCTCTCTCTCTATCTCTCTCTCTCTCTCTCTCTCTCTCTCTCTCTCTCTCTCTCTCTCTTCATTTATTCAGATCAAGGCAGTAGTTTGTTTCTGAGGGTGTAAATGGATTTAGTTTTGAGAAAGTGTTTATCTCTCTCTGTCAGGTGGATGTGGAGAAACCAGAGGCTGTGAGGTTAATAGATCTGGATGAGTCTCATGGTGGTGAACACACAGTGTTTATAATGCCTCCAGAAGAACCTCAGGAAGCAGACGGATCCGAGTGTCCAGCACATTACAGGTGAACACACTCAAAGTCTCTGTGTCCTCTTGATTACATCACCTCCGGGCTCCGTCTCATGAGTCTCTGTATAGAGCTCCTCCAACAGAGAATATCATTCTTTATTGATGTGAACTTTTGTCATTCACAGTAACACGTCCTGTTAATATCTGTTATCATTCATGAAGTTTCACATATTTCTCATGTTTGTGCGTGTGCGTGCAGCTACGAGACGTTCCCTATCCTCCAGTCAGATTTGTTTGATCGGCCGCAGGATCAGCTGAGGACTCCGGCTAAAGGCAGCGCTCCGAGTAGCCCCGCCCCCCGCCGCACTAAACAGGTGCTGTAACTCATCACGCGCACACACACGTTCATCCCATGGCTGATGTCATTCTCTGCTGTCTTCAGGAGATAAAGCTGGCACAGAAGAAAGCTCAGAAATACTCGGCGGTTCCGGACATGTGGTCTAAGTGTCTGCTGGGTCACTGCTATGGTCTCTGGTTCATCTACCTGCCCACGTTTGTTAAAGCTGAGAGCGCTAAAGTCCGAGCGCTGCATACGGCGTATGAGGTCCTGAAACACATGGAGACACGGAAGGTGGTTCTGCCTGATGAAGTAAGACATGTGGACACACACACACACACACACACGCGCGCGCGCACACTGGCGGTGATGTTTGATGAGTCGTGATTGGTTCTCTGTCTGTCAGGTGTGTTATCGTATCCTCATGCAGCTGTGCGGTCAGTACGGTCAGCCCGTCCTCGCTGTCAGAGTTCTGTTAGAGATGAAGAAAGCAGGAATCACTCCAAACACCATCACATATGGATACTACAATAAAGTGAGACGGTCTTTATGTTCAACACGCATGATTATCAAATAGAGCTGATGGTATATTGAATGTGATGGACATGTGATGACAAGCATTTTGTTCCCAATTTTGATTTTGTCGTCTGTAGGCGGTTCTGGAGAGCAAGTGGCCATCCACCAATCAGGGAGGTCGTCTTCGCTGGGCGAAGCTTCGTAACGTGATATTGGCTGTCGCTCAGTTCCGCCAGCCGATCAAAGAGCAGCAGAGGAACCCGTCCGTCTGTACCCGCGCAGGTCTGTAGCGTTCCTTCGTCGCTACGTGACCGATCGATCTCAGAGACGTCACAGCTGAACTTAACGCACCGCTTTCTGTTTTTAGGAGATGTGCTGTCAAAGCCCCGCCCCTATTCTGCTCTGATTCGTCAGTCCAGCTGGAGCGGTTTGAGCGAAAGCTCCAGTCACGAATCCCTGACGAGTCTGGCTAAGAGCAACAGTCTGAGCAGCATGCAGACGTCCATCAAGAGTGAGTGACTGATGATCCACCATCAGAAAAACATTATTCCTATGATATAAATATGGTTTTGTGTGACACATGACAGCTCTTGTGCATTCTGATAATGTCTGATTTCTCTGATCAGAAAACAAACCGAATAAGAAAAGTGAACTTCAGCCCGTGGGCGCCGACGGCCCCGTCTGCCGTAAGCCTCCCGCCGGTCGCCATGACACAGCCCCGCCCCTGCTGAGCCCCCCCACTGAGCCCGTGCTGGTGCGCCGCAGCGACGTCTGTCTGTCGACCTTCTACAGAGACTGCGCAGAGACGACAGACGCAGACTGCAGGTGTCAGACGCCCGACAGGAACGGCAGGTAGCGCTCGGTTAAAACATCTGCAGGTGTTGGTGATCTTCTTGTGTGTTGTTGTCCATTGAGATTTCTCCTCCTGCAGGTCAGTAGAAGCGAGAGACACTCTGAACAGAAGGTCTGTCGACGAAAACTACAACAACGTTTCTTCTCCGAGTCGCGGTCTGGCCGGGAAACTGCAGCAGCTCCTCACGCCCACACGGAACCGAGCGTCGGTGAGACGGGCCGCCAGCGTGGACGACAGACGGCCTGGAGCCGGCAGAACCTGCCGCCGGACGCTGGAACAGAAACCGTCACGCAAGATTCAGATGGCTGAAAGTCTGTTAAAGGCCAAAGAGCGGCTTTATAACGCCACATCTGAGGTGATACACGTTCTTAATAATGACTCGTCATCAGAGACACGTCTCTCATCTGTGTGTGTGTGTGTGTGTGTGTGTGTAGAGCTCGCTGTCTGTCAGCAGTGATATTGACATGACTGACATTCAGCTGACGGTTCCTCTCAGGAGGTCGTGGGATTCTGCACAGGAAGCCGCAGGCACAGAGGTGATTTACTGCACACACGCCGTGCGTCTTTCATTTCTAGTGTTGAGATCAAGACTGTGAGCTGTATGTGTGTGTGTGTATCTCTGGAGCTTCAGCTGTTGTGTGTTTGTGTTGTTCAGGTTTTGATGTCCAGCTGTTCGTTGTGTCGCAGCTGTAATTCTCTGGTGTATGATGAAGAAATTATGGCCGGCTGGTCGTCTGATGACTCTAATCTCAACAGCACGTGTCCATTCTGCTCGACGTCGTTTGTTCCGCTGCTAAATGCAGAAATCTGTGATCTGGGTCCAGTCTGCAGGTACACGCACACACACACACACACACACACACACGAATGAGAAAGGATTCAGAAGACTAATGCAAACACAAATCTAAGATTAATTGAGAAAGTGAATGATAAAGTGTTTGTTTGTGTGTGTGTGTGTGTGTGTGTGTGTGTTTAGTGTGGAGCGCATTACTCTGAATGTGAAGGATGAGGTGGAGAGAGCCGTCAGGACGCCTGCCGGACAGGACGACACACAGCAGCATCACGTGTGTAACGGCGTCAGAGAGACGGACTCCAGCTCAGAGACCAGCAGCCAGTCAGAAAGCAACAGTCACACCCCGGTTAGATCTTCAGTGATCTCACAGATCTGTCCAACACGACACACGAGAGACTCATGTTCTTGTTCATGTGTGTGCAGGTGACGGTGGCTTATCTGAGTCCTCTGGTGCTGCGGAAGGAGATGGAGAGTCTGCTGGAGAATGAAGGAGAGGCTGTTCTCTCTCAGGTCCAGCTGCTGGACAGTCACCCTATACTCTTCTGGAATCTAGTGTGGTATTTCACCCGCCTCGGACTCCCCAGTAACCTGCCACACCTGCTGAGAGAATCTCCACTGACGGCTCACTTCACACAGGTCTAACACACAGACACACACACACACACACACACAAACACACACGCACACACACACACACACAAACACGCACAAACACACACACACAAACACACACACACAAACACGCGCACACACACACACAAACACACACACACAAACACGCGCACACACACACACAAACACACTTGCTGACAGCTCATTTTACACAGATGTAACACACACACACACACAAACACACACACAAACACACCTGCTGACGGCTCACTTTACACAGATGTAACACACACACTTTGATTGCATCACTGTGTGTATGTGTGTGTGTTTCAGGTGTCCGAGGGCAGTGCAGTGCGTGTCAGGTTGCTGTGGGACACTTTGACCCCTGACCCTGAGCATTGGCCTCCGCTCTATATACTGTGGAGAATACACAGTGAGTATGAACACTGAATCTGGACTGTATCTCAAACCCCCCCAACATCATCAGACGTCTATAAATGAAAGATTACAAATGGAAAGTCATTTGTTTAGGGACAAACCACAAGCTGATGTGACTTCTTTTCCAGCAGGACCTTTGATTAGTTCAGCAAACTTTCATGTCTGTCACTGAACTTGTAGTTGAGAGAATCTAAACTCTCTCTAATCTCTCCACTGATGAATGTGAGCTCTTTCCTGTCCTGTAGGTGGCGCTCCCGTGCGCAGTTACAGCTGGCGGCATCATAATCATCCCTTCAGCCTGAGCTTCCTGGAGGAAGTGTTGCGGTGGGTCGGCATGAACGAGGTACACAAGGCCATCGCGCTCTTCCTGGATACTGTTGCTAAGCAACCGGGCGCTCCCAGGATACAGAGGTGAGACGACGGAAATGAGCATGAGAGTAAAACTAGTTAAGAGTTTGATGAGAGAGATGATTGTGTGTGTTTGTGTGCAGGAGTTTGTACAGAGAGATGTTGTTCCTCACACTGGCTGCTATGGGTAAAGATCACGTGGGTGAGTCTGTTCTGTTGATGATGTTTGTATTTCATATACGTGGAAACCAACAACTCGTCTCTGTGTGCTTATACCAGACACGTAAACATAAAGCTTGTGTTTTATTGGCTGGTGTTAAGGACGTGACATTTTCAATCAAAACCTCTCACAGAGTGTATTTATTATCATCACTGTATTGAATCATCTGTTTATATTTGACTAAAGGCCTGTTGATAGAGTCCAGACATCAGAAAACTGCCCTGCGGCACAATAAAGTCTCTGTTATATCTATGATGTATTTTCAGATGAAGCTGTGAATGGTATTTTAAAATAAAGTCTCTCTCTCTCTCTCACGTGCAGCTGCGTTTGATAAGCGTTATAAAGCTGCATACGTGCGTTTGAGCGGTTCTCTGGGTCGAGACGAGCTCAGGAGGAAGAAGGTTCAACCTCCGAGTCCTAAAGCTGTGGACTGCAGACGCTGTTTTCTGCTGCCGCTGGAGTGCTGAAGAGCGGCACGTGCCGTCGTCTCGCTTCTGCCGAACGTCTGCACTGTTTTCACAACGCTTCTGTACTCCGCCGTGCGTTCCGGTAACACGTGAGGCCAAAAACACCTCCTATATCCCGCAGCCCAAGCCTCAGAGGACGACAGGACGCTATCGTAGGATATAAAAGAACACGTCTGTTTCTCTTCTGTTTGATTTTACTCGTATTGTTGAGGTAAAGTGCAAAACTACTAGAGCTGATACAGCTAACATGAACTTTCACTGTGTCTTAACCAGATAAGAGTGATTATCTGACTGACTGACGCTCTCACAGCGAGACACTTGTTTTGTTGTTGACCAAAATCTCCTTCCAAATCACTTTATTATAAATATCAAATGCTTGTGGACTTTCTGCGTGACATCTGATTAAGACACAGTGACTTCAGTTCCTAAAGTGTTTGTGTTTTTGTTTTAAAGTTTTAAAGTTTCTTCCCTTAAAGACAAACACACACACACACACAAACTTTATTTTTTTATTTTTAGGTTTTAGGAAAGTTTTAAATGTGTTAAATTATGTCCAGATCTGTCCAGAAACTTCTCTGTGATGATGATAATAATGATGTCAGCAGCTGTAGTGGGCACATCTCATCAAAACATCATACATCCTCATTTCAGAGTTAAATAAAAGAAATAAATGTTTTGGACATTTTCCCTTCGGACATTATTTTCATGAGAAATTTACCCAAATTTACCCAATTTATTAGACAGCATAAATATACATTCAGTTAAAGAGCAAAGATTCTTTACATGGTCATATTACAGTAATGTTTGCATTAGAAATGAGAAAATAATAATCACAATGCAAAAAATCTTCATGCTGACAGATGTTTCTCTCTGTTGATGTTTGTGTGTTTTTGTTGAATGTTTCTCTGCAGGCTTTGGTCTGTTTTCTCATTACACTGACTATAGGATTGACGGCACATAATTTAGTCTTAATGTTATTGACGGGAAACCTGAAACAGAACTCTTTTAATGACATTACAGGAAATGATGTAAGAGGAAATGTACTGATGACATCACTGCAGCATGTCATGAGGAACGTTTTTAAAGATTAAAAGAGAAAAGATAGATGATAAAGCTCTATTTAAGATTTCATTTGTTTGCTGTGGTTATTTATATTCATGTGAGGTTTGTTGTGAATGTTGTTGTTTTGGGTTTTTTTAAGAAAAAGAGTTTCATGAACCTCAGTCATCAGTGTCCGTCTGTTCATTGGATGTGACAGCATCAGTGTTTTAGGAAGATTTCACTTTTGAATGCTTGAAATAAATGAAATATTTAAACCGTTTGACAAACACATCAGCTTTACTGAAAATCACACTTCCTGCTTTGACTAAAAGCATTTCTAGTGCTAGTGTAGGATTTCTTAATGCAGTGAATGTGTGTGTGTTAGTGATATATTGAATTTCACAAAATTAAATGTGATCTTACAGTATACCATTTAAGTAATAATACAAATAATCAGTGGGACATAAATTGACCAAGACTATCTTAATTTGAATCAGAAAATAAATTTATGTTAATTCAGCATGCATGTAGACTTTATAATTATTCTCTCTATTATTCACCGCACATCAAAGCAATATTAAAGTTTGGGGTCCGTTCACAAACCAAGAGTTCACCAGATGAGACAAACACCCAATAAAGAAGAAATCTGTAACAAACACAAAAGCCCAAACAACAGCTGCAGAGCAGAATTAGGACATTAAAATAGAAAAAGAGCTGTTTAATTCCTCAAGAACAGTGACACACAGATCCTCCATCACAAAGATTTAAGCCATCAAGAGCTGAACCCAAAGCCCCATCATCCAACTGATCTCAGAACTAACTTTACAACCCAAAACACCCAAACCTCAGCCGGAGGAAATCAAATAGAAGAAGAATCTCTTAAACACGGGACAGACTCAACAGCTGCAATTCTATCTGTGATTAAAGAGAGAATATAAAGCTGAGAACGACATCAGAGCCTAAACTAAGAAAAGTCTTGACCTCTATAGAGACACACACACCGACTGTGTCCACACCGCACACAAAACCAAGAGGAAACACAACTGCACTTTTTATCCTCATGACCAAATCACACAAACATCAGAGAAACATTTTTACCCCAATTCACAAACTTCAACAAGCTGTCAAACATACTGAGAGAAAACCCAATAAGATCAAACACAAAACACACAAACTGAGAGAGAGAGAGAGAGAGAGAGAGAGAGAGAGAGAGAGAGAGAGAGAGAGAGAGAGAGAGAGAGAGAGAGAGAGAGAGAGAGAGAGAGAGAGAGAGAGAGAGAGAGAGAGAGAGAGAGAGAGAGAGAGAGAGAGAGAGAGAGAGAGAGAGAGAGAGACAGAGAGAGAGAGAGAGAGACAGAGAGAGAGACAGAGAGAGAGAGAGAGAGAGAGAGAGAGATGCCTATATACTTATGTTCTGGCAATGTAAAAAAACAGTTTTATCAATAAAGCTTTTTGAATCTTGAATCTTAAGCGTGTGTGTGTGTGTGTGTGTGTGTGTGTGTGTGTGTGTGTGTGTGTGTTTGCTGCTCTCTGATTGGCTGACGCAGCGGGTCCCGCCCTCGCTGATCTCACACGCGCATCGGTCTGTATGTCAGACGCGCGTCAGACGCGATCAGATACACACGCGCTCCGAACTGGAATAAAACCGAGAAAGATTTTAATGCTTTTGAATGTTCGATGTTTCTGTCATGAGAAAATAAAACGTGAAAACTGAGACTCAACGTGATTAAACAAGAAATGATGACGACACTGATGCGTGCGCTGCTGTGCGTTATTATTATTACAGGTAAGAGTTCATTTAAACTCTACACGTGTTTATTATATAAAGAGTTTGTGTTTGATGGTTTATTTATGATCTGATTGATTAAGTTATTTTAATTTTACTCAAGTAAACTTTATTGCTGTTATCTCTGTGATGTGATGAATGATTTAAATGTCCAGCACTTAGAAAAGCTTTAAATATCAGATGTGAGTTTAGTGTAGTTTGATTGTGTGTTGATGTCACTTTGGGTTGGATTAAAGTGATTCTCTCGTCTGGCTCATTGAAACTAAATGAGTTTGTTGAAGTTCATGTGCATCAGACCACAGCAGACAGACATTGACCCTGACCTTTGACCTGACACTCATTTTCATATGACTGGCTCTTTAGGGTCGAGGTCAGACCTGTGGGGGGGGTGTGGGGGTAATCCTTCAGCAGCTGACAGACACACACATGTGCAGATAGGCCACACAGGGGTCAGAGGTTAATCCAAAAGATCTACACTGTGTGTGTGTGTGTGTGTGTGTGTGTGTGTGTGTGTGTGTGTGTGTGTGTGTCACACACACGTGATTCATTTTCCTAATTAGCTGCAGAATCCTTTTTCACCACTGTGGGAACTGAATGTGTTTCATGAATATGGTAATTTGTTAGTGGTAAATGAGACACAGACTGCTCACACACAGACTCTCAATCTCATTATACAACACACACACACACACACACACACACACACACACGTGTGTATTTAATATGAAGAGATCTCTGAGTTTGGAGAGAGTTTAATATCATTACTGTACACTGACACACCTGATCATTCTTCATTATTGTGTTAAGAATAAAGACTATACAGTAACACAAACTAAATCAAGATTGTTTTGTCTACATGTTTAACTAATCTTAATCTAAAGTGGTAACTTTGTTGTGTATGTAATGAAACATTTAAGAAATAATCAAGTTTGATTAAAGAGATATAAACGCTGTGGTTGTTCAGATTTGAAGCCGTCTGACCAGCAGATGCCACAGAGATGAGATTAATGTTGCGCTGAAGTTCACGGTCACTTCAGAAGACAAAGAGCGTTGAGACAGAAGAGACTGACTCTCTCATGACCTTTAGGAGCTGAGGTCACAGTCTGTCGCTCTCATTAATGACAGACTGATGATGGGAGAATACAGCTGCAGTCTTATTCAACAATCCCAAACTCTTTCTAAAAGTCCTGCTCACTGCGGCTGGATCTGTCCAGAGATTAAGATGTGATGCACATGATGTGAGCGATGAATCTGGAAAGTATAGATCAGATCATAGATCGCTGTGTTGAGTTTAAACACACAAACTAATGAAGATAAAATATGATTCATGCTCATCATGAAAAAATAAAAGATTTTCATCATACTGATAGTTCTGATGATTTAAATCCTCATGTGAAAGTTTATAAAGCATTTGTTTCTGTTTAAATCATGATTTTTATTGTCAGATAAAGTGTGTTTTCAGATTTATCACATTCATAACAGTTCATATTCCTCATCAATGATCAGATGAAATGAGCATATATATATATATACTTGTATAGTACATATACACATATGAGTTTATGTGAAGTGGTGACTTGTAAGACTTTATTGTAGTATTTTTGTATATAAGAAGTAACATAAATGGAGATTGAATAGAGAATTAAATGATATGAAGCACAAAGAGATTTAGGTCAGACGCAGTGAGAATATTAACCGTCTTCTTCATTTTGATGCGCTTTAAAGATTCATAAAAGGTCATACAGTTGTCTGCATTTAAAGGGATAGTTCACAATTCTTTTATCATTTATTTCTTTTTTCTTCAGAACACATTGACTTCAACTGAGACATTTCTCTTTATGTTACACTGAAGAAAGAGTCACATACAGGTTTATAAACCACATGACGGTGAATCAGTAATGACTGAATGTTTATGTTTGCCTGACCTGTCCCTTTTACTTTGCTTGTGTGGTCATTGACTTGAGAGATGCAGAGATGTTTCAGACGGTCAGCTGTCGCTGGTCCAGACGCCAGACGACACGCAGAAGTTTTACACATGAGCTGGTTCAAGTTCAAGAGCGTCTGAAGTGTTTTGTGTGTGTTTGGCAGCTGCGGGGGGGCGGCGAGCGGTCGGCTTTGAGTGATGGTGTGGCATGGGAAAGTCACCCTGAGCGTCCTGTGAATGAGCCGTGGGGTGGAGGAGGTGCAGATGGCAGGAATGATGGGACACTGGGAGGGTGGGGCTGTATTGTGAGTCTGTTTGGGGCTGATGGAGGCATTTTCTGTCTGTTTCTCTCAATGCTCCTTAAAGAAACATCAATCACCCTTCAGAAAGTCAAGTTTAAGTTCAACTGAGAAACTCACACCACAGATACAGATCTTACAGAGGATTAAACCATCACGTGATGGAGGTGAATGTGCTGCTGTTTAACCAGTAAACCTGTCTCCTTCACTGGAATGATTATGCTGTGTTTATTGTGTTTATTTTTACTCTCTGTGATGTAATAAAGTGTAACAGAGCTGATTGTCTGAGAGCTGAAGTTTCATCATCTCCCATGATGCATCATCATCCTCATTGTCATCATCATCATCATCATCCTCACTGGTAAGCATCATGTTGTCTCAGATTACTCGTCTGTGCAGTTTCACTCAGTCACGTTCTGATCCGCTTCTGTTCTTCAGCTTCGGTCGGAGCTTCAGAATTGGCCTTCATCAAAGAACCCAGTGATGTCATCGCTGTGAGGGACCGCCCCCTCATGCTGGACTGTCAAGTAGAGGGTCAGGGGCCCATCACCATCATCTGGAGACGGAACGGTGTACCTGTGGCTCTGGGAGCGCGAGCGCTTCTGCTGGAGAACGGCACGCTCCTCATCCAGAACGTTCAGAAGCCGCGGAAGTGACGAGAGCGACGCGGGCGAGTACGACTGCGCCGCGCAGAACCGATACGGTCTGCTCATCAGCCGCAAGGCACACGTGCAGCTCGCGTGTGAGTAATAAAGCAGAAGTGGAAAAGACGGCCACAGTGATGTTTAATAAGATGATGTGATGTCATCAGTTGATATTGATTGATCGTGTGATCTGTAAACACACTGATGGATGATTTGTCTCGCTGATTTTCAGCTCTTCCAAAGTTTCACACACACCCGGAGTCTGTGAGTGTAGATGAAGGAGGTGTCGCTCGATTTCACTGCGCTGTGAGTGGCGTTCCTGAAGCCAACATTACATGGGAGAGAAACGGAACAGCCCTTAACAATGACGACAACAGGTGAAACACACACACACACACCGGCTCATGATTGTAATTCCAGGTTAATGTTGATTTGACATGTTGTGTGTTGTGGTCGTCAGGCTGTTGAACTATAAGCAGCGAGACAAGTGTTGTGTTGGGTGATAGAGGAGCAGGTTTTTGTGTGTCGGTCTCTTTATGGGTTCTGATGTTGTGTTGATGTGTGTTCAGGTACACACTCCTGCCAAATGGTATTCTGCACATCACAGGAGTGCGTCAGTCTGACAGCGGCGTCTACCGCTGCGTCGCCAAAAACATCGCCAACACACGATACAGTCAAGAGGCTCAGCTGTCTGTCACTGGTGAAGATAACTCTCTCTCTCTCTCTCTCTCTCTCTCTCTCTCTCTCTCTCTCTCTCCTCTGTCTCTCTCTGTCTCTCTGTCTCTGTCTCTCCTCTGTCTCTGTCTGTCCCCTCTCTCTGCTCTCTGTCTCTCTCTCTCTCTCTCTCTCTCTCTCTCTCTCTCTCTCTGTCTCTCTCTCTCTCTCTCTGTCTCTCCTCTCTCTCTCTCTCTCCTCTCTCTCCCTCTCTCTCTCTCTGTCTCTCTCCTCTGCCTCTCTCTCTCTGTCTCTCTCTCTCTGTCTCTCTCTCTCTCTCTCTCTCTCTCTCTCTCTCTCTCTCTCTCTGTTCTTAATCTCACACATGTTCATCTCTTCAGTGGCAGGTAATCGTCTGTATAAGGATCCAGTTATTCTGTCTGGACCTCAGAATCTCACTCTGAATGTTCATCAGACGGCTATACTGGAGTGTATCGCCACCGGTAACCCTCGACCCATCGTGTCCTGGAGCAGACTGGGTAAAATCTCTCACACTGAACTTGCTGTACCCATGATAGCGCTGATGTCACTAATACTGCTGTGTGTGTGTCAGACGGGCGATCTATAGGTGTGGAGGGCATTGAGGTGTTGGGAACTGGAAACCTCATCATCTCAGATGTGTCTCTGCAGCATTCAGGTGTCTATGTGTGTTCTGCTAACCGACCCGGAACCAGAACCAGAAGAACCGCAGTGGGACGACTAGTGGTGCAAGGTACATATACACTCACACCTGTGTGTTTTTCTCTTTATTCTGTTATTTA
>CM032800.1:227500-230000 GCA_019155185.1 Beaufortia kweichowensis
CTGTGCTCTCTTCCTTATGTTTGGATACCGTCACAGGTACGTCTGTTTCTTTACTGATCTCAGAACTGTGCTTTAATGACACGTGATATATTCTGACATTTGTGTTTGTGTAGTTTCTTCTGTCATAAAGATTCTCAGAGGAACTGGAGCCTGTCTGGAGGACAAACAGCTAAACAGACCTCTGTGTGTACCACTGATGCTGTTGAACTCATGCCACAGGTACACAACACACACACACACACACACACACACACACACACACACACACACACACACACACACACAGACACACACACACACAGACACACACACACACACAGAGACACACACACACAGAGACACACACACACACACACACACACACACACAGAGACACACACACACACAGAGACACACACACACACAGAGACACACACACACACACAGAGACACACAGAGACACACACACACAGAGACACACACACACACACATACACACACACACACAGAGACACACACACACACACATGATGTGTTCTGATGAATTGTCTGGGTGTTTCTCAGGGTGTCTCAGCATCAGGGCATCAGTCAGGTGACACTCAGTGTCGTGTGATGATTGAAGCTGATGGACCAGCGGGCGGCAGCAGCATCACGGGTGTAAGCACTGAAACAGGGTGAAGAGAAACCCCTCAACAACACCCCCTCCACCCCTCAACAACACCCCCTCCACCCCTCAACAACACCCCCTCCACCCCTCAACAACACCCCCTCCACCCCTCAACAACACCCCCTCCACCCCTCAACAACACCCCCTCCACCCCTCAACAACACCCCCTCCACCCCTCAGGCTGCACTCTTCAGTCACACACACAGTAAATATAGCAGTGATGCTTCTGAAGAACACAATGTTCACAATCTCTTACCCACCACTTGCTTGATAGTTGTCATTTTGTGGAAGAATTAGCCGTTTATCAAGTCAGTTGTGTGTGTTTGTGACTGAACGTCTAAAACTCACATTAGCCCGTGTGCAGCCAGACCCCTTCACCAAAGACCCTCAAGTGACCCGCCCCGACTCTACCTCAACGCAAGCCTTCATCTGATGTCACCCTTCAGGTCCTGTAGCCTTAAACCAGCTCAAGCCTCAGACTGAACGTACAGCTGGTTCAAATGAAGAAGATGAACAGAGCAGAACATCAAAGATTCGAGATGTTTCCTGCTGAATCTTTTGCCTTTTCTCTGATGATTGAAACGTGTTTTCCTGTGAAAGGAGGAACGTCCAAAGAACTCGTGCTTCTCTTTTCTGTCCTAACAGTGTTTCACAAACACACGGATGTTTTCTGTCAGCTCATCATTAACCAAAGCTAAACTCTTCACAACACCTCTTTATAATAATGACCTCGTACTAGACACATTCTCTTCTAGAAATGAAAACGAATAATAATATTGGATATATTTTCATATGTTAATAGCAGAAGATATGAACTGCTTGTTTATAAATGTTACCGAAGCTGAAATTGCCAAATAGCGTTTAGTGTTAATAAGACCAAATACCTCGTATGCGTTTCGTGACGCATGTTTGTGTGCGTTTGTGTATTTGTGTACACGTGTAAGATCGGCTCTTCACTCTCTAAACCAAAATAACGTTTTAGAATTCACATAAAAAGTCTTTTTTCACTTTTAGGACTCTGATTCTTGTTGAACAAAGAAAGAAAACAGCAAGATTAGATCCGAGACCAAATTCTTAGATAAAAGCGTCTGTTCTGATGAAGAACTTTTCCCACTGATGAAAAAATAGTTTTTCTGTTACATTTGGGAAGTTTTGCCAAAAGCGATATTATATAATATTATTCTTATTGTCGCTGTTTTTTTTAATTCCATTTTTCAGCTTATTTTTTATTTTTATTTTTAGAATTCTTTAGAATAAAAGATTGTTGAAGTGTTAGAAATGTGAGAGATTTAAAAGCAAATAGAATGTTGATTGACATGTTTCCAGTGATGTCATTTGAATATAATTTCCTCAGTCTTACGGCTGATCTGATGTCAGTCTGCTGCTTTAACTCGTGTATTCTGTGGATGTTTCATACGGACTGATGATGGCTCAACACATCTATTGTTTAGATTGACACATATTATAGTAAATAGATTGACTAGCTGATTCAGATGCTTGTACCAATGAGAAAAGTGACGCTTTAATGTTTGGATTTTTCTTTTCTCTTAAACTGTCTGAACCAAACGTTCCTGTAGCTTTAACCTGCTGTTTCTCCGGTTCTTTCACATAAAGCTGAACATGAATGAAAGTGTTTTACTCTGAATGAGAAATGTGGGTTTGAGAGTTTCTCCGCTGAAATGTCTTCTCTGTATTTCTTTTGTTAGTTGCTTGTATTAAAAGACATGTGCCAAATAAAACAGCATTCATTAGAAACCTGTGTTTCTTTATTGTGAACCCTACAGGATTATTAGTGTATTGTACAGGACTGAACCCATCGTGAGCGGTTTATCATTCAGTTTTAGATGGTTTTAG